>MUZC01001815.1:176069-203367 GCA_002072015.1 Radix auricularia | reverse complement strand
GATAAAAATCAGCAAAATTTGCGTGACGTCATGTATAGAAGCCCCAAACGTACTTTCTAAAATTATTTAACACATCCATTACTAAATTACAGACTTCAAAAAAAAAAGTCCAAGTCCAAGTGTTAACTAAACTTTAAACTGAACAGCCGACATTATCTGAATATGTGATTCTGTCACTTAAGTTTCTAAAACATTCTAATTAAAAATCCACATACAAATAAATATGGCAATAAAGTTGATTAAATCAGTTTAAGTTTTTTTTTTAAACTGCAAACCCAAAACTTAAACCAAACTGTTGCACTATTGCACGCTTGGCGCCACTTGGGGTTATATGCGGTCACTGGGTCAGGTTCAGCTAGTTTGACCTACATTTCTACTCGTCATAGAAGGTTACAGAAGTGTGTTTCTTGAATGACATATTTTTTTCAGCGCATTAATATCAGTGGTTTTGGTGTGTAGACCTTGAGGGAAGAATAGTTGTTTGTGTCGTGTAAAATTTTATTTGTGATCGAGGGAGTAGAATTCATCTAATTTTAAATTACGTTGTCGGAAGAAGCTTAAGTAGGCTAATTTGAATTTGTACTCTTCTTTGGTCAAGAAAACAGGCAATTTATTCAAGGAAGATAAATCTTGGTGAGTTATAATAAAATGGACGATCCGACGATCTATTTCCTCTTAAGTTTGGCCTAGACATTAAATCCATAACATCATAGGCATCATAGGCATAGGTATAGAGTATAGGCTAAGGTCTAGGGTACAACTATGGGTATGGGCTATTAAGTTTTCGGCAAATGCTAATATCTTATATCAAACTTGCTGTGCTTTCAGCCATTTTTTTCATGTTTAATTATTGTTGGTGACTAACTATTAGTATTAGCCGTGAAAAAAGGCTTAAATTTTAAATTTAATTTTAAATTTTAAGGAAACAGGCCTAACTTACACTAGTTACACTTGGCCACTTGTTAACTTAAAACTAAAACATATAACTATAATTATAATAATAATAATATAATTAATAATTTTGAGTTGACTAACAAGAATAAACTTAATATTGTACTGAGTACTGTTAGTTTAGTAGTGTTAGTAGTTATTCTAAGTTATTATATTATTAGCCTATTAGTATTAGTGAAGTATTAGTATAGTATTAGCACTAGTGGCACTAGTCAGAGTAATATTTAGAATTTAGTAATAGTAATAGTAATACTACTAGTACTAGTAAAGTAGTAGACTAGTACTAGTAGTTAGTAGTAGTAACTGAATGAAACTACTGTCTAAGTCTAACAAATGGGGTTGAGACTGCAATCAGAAATCAGGCTTATAATCTTATAAATTAGTAAATGGAAGACAGATAAACTGAGTATGAGTTAGCCTGAAAGGACATAACACAAAACATTACATCCTGTCAGGCTAACACATACCCTGTTTACTTGTTTTTCATTTACTATTAGTAACTGGCTTAACACTTAACTGGTAGTTGGCCTACTAGACACTAGATCATAGATTTAGATGCCCTTAATTTAAATAATTTCAATGCATTTTATTTTTTTTAGAGCAAACAAGTGAACATAACTTATTTTTACTAATTTAAACACTTAAATGAGAAATAAAAAAATATTTTTGAATAATGCTTTACAATTAGTCTTTTACTTTTGTGTGTTTTGTTGAGTTTAAAATTTAAAGGGATTTTTAACTTTAAAAAGGGTTTTTACAATGAGATCCCCAACAACAATGGCACCGTAAGTACGAGAAAATAGTGAAATATACGCATATTTCGTACGACAAATTGTAAAATAGTACTTTTAAGTCTACATAAATACACTTTTTTAATTCTAAAATCGTTTTCTTAATAATTTTTTAATGACTTGTAAAATAAAATGCATCGAAATAAGGGATTACCGCCTATAAGTATTAGTGTTATTATTATTTATTAAATAAGTTATAAGATCAGGACTAGGTGAGGAACGCTAAACCTAAATATTTAAAAATTTAAATATTAATCGCCAGTTTAATTTTAGAGCTAGTGATAAGTAACAAACTATTTATTATATGTATTAGGCTTACTTTATCAGTATTTACTGATACTGATATTAATTATTAATAATATTAAAATTACACAATCAATAACATTGTGTTTAAGTTTGTTTTATTTAGCGTTACCCTTATGATAAGTTAGGCCTAGGCCCAGTTCCCTCAGTAATAGTAATAGTATTGTCTAAGTGTAGCCTGTATAATCTAAGTCTAGTTACAACTCAATATACTGTTTCTAAATAAAGCCAATTTTTTAGGGACAAAATCTAGGGGAAAATTGGGGGATCGACTTACGATACGAACAGGTCATAGGTGCGGATTGCTGCATGTACATTGAATATCGATGTCATTGTGGATCATCAATCCTTTTCTAAATTCTATAAGATTGGACTGCTCTACCAGAAGCTATTTAATATTATTAGTGCACTTGCTTTACTTATTCATTTTATTTATTTTTGTGAATGTTTTACAATTGTCGTACAAATTTTGATTTCAACAAAGAATTTTAATGTACGCGCTTTCTCCAATGTTTACCAAAAAAATATTTAAAAAATAAAATATAATAAAAAATACCGTTAACTCTTGGTGATCAACTCGTGAATGGTTTTCTTGACAGTGGTGTTATGTTTTAAGATGGGATCCATAGTTCTTTTATGGTAGAACATCCCAAAACTTGTAAGGACTCCTTTCCCTTTTCTCAACTTCTTCGACTCTGTAGACTGTGTCAATCTCAGGAGGACTTTTGGGAAAAGGCTTTGGAAATGGTGGAGTTTTTTAGACAAAGGTCATATCCTGAAGCCACACTTCAATATGCGCTTCAGCGGGTCAAAAACTTCACTCGTGCTCACGCCTTTTTACCACGCACCCGTGATACCAACCAAAGGAGCAAGCTGGTTCTTACCATCCACACAACATCAAAGCCAAAGAAATATTCCTGAAAAACCGAGCTATCCTCCTTGCGGACCCCGAGACGAACAACATATTCTCCACCCCACCCCTAATTGTATTTAGGAGGGACAGAAACCTATGTGATCTTCTGGTTCGCACTTGCCTCCCCACATCACCCAACCATCTGGGTACCTTACCATGCGGCCGACTTCGGTGTAAGACATGTCCTTTTGTTGTGCAACCCGAACAGATAAACTTCCCTAAGGGGCTATTTATGATTAAGGATGGCTTCACTTGCGCTAGCCGCAATGTTGTCTACACCATTGTGTGTAAGCGCTGTCCTTTGAAGTACATAGGGGAGACGGGACTATCTTTGTCGTGCCGAATGTCAGAACATATTAGGGCAATTACACAAGACAAACAGTCTCCCGTCACTTCAATGGACGCGGCCATATGGGTGTTAAGGACCTGGCAGTCACAGCTATTGTCTCGTGCACAAACACACCCACACGGGTCAAGCTTGAAAACAGATTAATAGAAAATCACGATACACTCGTCCCACATGGGATGAATGTGTTGTTTTCTTTGACCACCTAGGCGTTTGCCCCGCCCACTCTCTGCTTTCCTATATAAATTCGCTCTGTCATCTCTAAGTTTCACTTTCTTGGATTCTTTGGATTTCACCGCAGCTAAGTTTCTTAATTTTATTTTTTATTTTTATTTTCGTTTTATTTGTGTATTGTATGTTCGTTGAAAAAGCCTCTTTGTCGAAACGTTTGCTGTTTTGTTATGTCCTTTCAGGCTAACCCTTACCTTGTTTATGTCTTTTCCATTTAATTTTTTATAGAATGAGTATATACGGTATGTCTTCATGTTATTTAGACCTCACTACCGTATTTTCACGCATATTCCCCGCACACATATATACCCCACAGAATTTTTAGATCCTGTAAAAAAAATTGTGGTATAACCCGCTCAGGCTTATAACCCGCACTATCCCACCACATTTGAGTCGTCATATAACGGTCAACCACTCTAAGTAAATGAACTATATATATATATAAAATCGCTCGCCACGTTATAAAATCAGATACATAATATCAAATGATTACAGGTAGATTGTGAACAAGCTTACCAGAAGTTAAGCAGAATCTAATTTTATATTTGTGTTTTGCCAGTAATAGTGCCATTGATGCATGATTCAGTAAAAAAATTTCAGATATCCCGCCCACGGAGATACCCAGCAGGGGGGTGCAGGTTTGTAAAATCTGGTATAACCCGCAGGGAATGTGTGTAAATATACGTTAATAAAATTAGTATTAGGTTTGGGAATTCATCTTTATACTATGTATATAATTCACCTAAATGGGAATTTGCAAATGAACTTGACGAATGACCCATGCTGTGGTCGAAAGATCACAGTGGGGAAGCATAGTGGGATGAAAAGAAAAAAAAAAAGCGTGGAGTGGTGGTGGCAACAATGCTACTTGCGTTCACTTGTGTTGTTCCTTCACAGAATAACATATGATTCATAGTTTAGTGGTTATCATGTCTGCATTGCACGCGGAAAGTTCTGGGTTCAAGCCCCTGAGGGAACAATTTTTAAATTTTTTTTTTTTTTTCCGCCGGTTCTTTTCCCCATTTTTTGCAAACAGGACTAACCCTAGGGTCGGCAAATCAAAGTTTATGGCTGGCAAAGGATGGTAGTAAAATTGGGGGGCGGGTAACAACCGCTGTGCACCTCTCCACATTTACTCGCTTTTTTTTTCATTACTTCGTGCTGCTGTTTGTGTCCATTCTCTCACTCCTGCTTTTCTTTGCACTATTTATGATAAGCAAGTATGTGGCGTATGCTGCGTCGCGGGTCATATCTTGTTAAAAAATAAATTACATGATTGATAAAGGCTACAAGTACTAGTACTAAATCAGGATATACATTGCCTATAGTCTAAAGTATAACTATAGTCAATATAGTCTACTAGAGTCTATACTTTTAGTTTAGTATTTGTAATTTATCAGTAGGCCTTACACTTACATATAATATATATCATAACATATAATATAATAATTACAGTGCAGGGATGGCCAGACCTGTAGGAACCCAGAGCCATTTTAAACATTAAAAAAATTCTTTGAGCTGCATTGAATCACTATGGTATGGGTGATGACCCCATTTGCTAGGAAAAATTCCTTTTTTGTTTTATTTTTACAAAATTATCTCTCATTGGAATTCAGTGATTTAAACATTTCAATTCTTTTAACACTAACCAAATGTTGATGAAATTTATGCCTTACCAGTGCTTTTTTTTTTCTATAAAAAAAGTACCGGAATGCATGAAAAAAAGGTAATGGAACGCAACCTGAAAAAGCAGTTAGACCAAACATTCAGTAATAAAAATATGTGGGGAAAAAAAACAGCGTTCCGGTGCGTTCTGCCAGAAAAAGCACTGCATTACAATTACACATGAAACAAATATTTAATTTGTAAAAGTTTACGAAGAGAAACACACTGTATATAGTCTAAAAATTATAGTTGACATGTCTTGTTATGATTCTGCTGATAAGCCTTTGAACTAGCACATTTGTATAAATGTGGTTGTTAGCTAGCAGTTGCATGAAGTTCTGTCAAAATTATGTATTATAGCACCATTGATATTCCAAGCGATGATTTAACTTGTGTCAAATGAAGTGACACATTTTTTGCCAAAAGCAGGAAGTCATGTCTGCTGTTCACATATTTGAGACTTAACTCTAGAAGCTTGTTTTTTCTTAATTCAGATCAAGCCCAAATTATTTTATATTCTTTGTTTTGGTCAGGATTTAAAAAAGCAATATTCATTTATTTCGAATTATATATATTTCAAACAAAAAGTATTAATGTCATGAATTGTATTGCAAGTCGAAATGTGAACACAGAAGAGCTGCATGCGGCTCCCATTGTTGTTATAGAGTATTGCTAAAGCATAGAAGATGTTGCTCAATTGTATTTACCTTGTTGATGTTTTTACAAGAAAATGAAGTCCCTTTACTAGTTATGGCCTATAGAGAAAAAATTGCAATTATTTTTATCCTTGAAATTAATATAAAAAAATTTGGTTTTGGGGTATGGTTATTTGTCTATTTCTGCATGTGCTAACAAAAAAGATGGTCGCCAAACATCATATACATTATACACATGGTATATGGAGTGCCCCCATCTTCTTAACAATTATCAATACTAGCTATTAGAGTTTACGCTAAATCATAGTATAAAACGCCATTGGCAATGTCACCTACCAGAGTGGTATGTGCCATTCCCAATGGTATTCTAAGACTTATGATTGAAAGTGATGACAGATGAGTAAAGTTTCTGTAAATGCATAAATTTACGAAGTAATCCTGAGGTAATTACACAATTAAAATTCCATTAGACCTGCTTTATATATATTCATTAAATACAAAAAATTTTAATAGTCATGTTACATATCGATTTAAGTTAAAATAAATTTTAATAACATAGTCCAAACCAAAATTGTTGGTTTAGTTTAAGGATTAGGTGTGCATCTAGTTTAGGTGTACAGGGGTATTGAAAAGTAACCTCAAAATATTTCTACTTGCCATCACATAAATTGAGTACAAATAATGAGATCCACATTATTTCATCAGAAAATTAAGCTCTTTATTTTAAAAAACAATATTGCTGAAACAGCTCAAGAAATTGCAAACTTGTTATTTATGCTCAACAAAGGAGCCATATTTTTCTTTCAGTTTCTTTTGTCTTGGCATAAAGTAATGCCCTTAAGATTATATGCCTCATTGCTATTGGTATTACAATGAAATATTAAGTTTTATAAAAGCCAAATCCTCTTTTTTGATTTCTTCTGGATCTAATGAATTGTCCAAGGAAATTAACTTGCTTGCTTGCTTCTTACGCTGTCATGACAGACCAATAGGCATCTCAGTACCATATGTTGAAACCGTTAGATTTATATAGAATTTATAAAATGTGATGAGCAAAAAAAATATGATCACTAAATGTTGTTAAATCAGTGAGGTATTTTGCAATATTTTGCTTTATTATTTTTCATCAAAATCTTAAACTTTACAATTGAACTATATCATACAGAATAGGACTGCATAAAGCTTTTTTATAAAAAAAAAACAAATTACACAGACTATTTGTGTAAGGAAACAATAAATTAAAGCTTTATTATCAACTAATACAAATAATGGTAGACGTTTCGGCTCATGCCTTCATCAGTACAAAAACAATTACATGTACTTACATATATCTTAAAATTAAAACATATTAAAGTCTATGTGATAAAATGAAAAGAAATGAAAGACAAAAATAAACACGGACATAGAATATAAGAAAAAGGAGGAAGTTGAAGTATCTAAAGTAACAGTGAAAACCACAACGGGAAAACGATTTTGCAGTCAGGTAAAATTGTGGATTTGGTTAATTCCATATGGAGCCAACGTACCAAATCGTTTTATGAGTCTATTTTCCATGTGGACTCTATCATGGGTATTGGTTGCATATAGAATACCAGTAACTACAATATCCAAAATGCCATCGTGGTCAACACTGTTAAAATGTTTAGACACAGGACACTGAGCCTGTTTATTTATATTGTACAGGTGTTCTCTAAACCGATCTCCAAGACGACGACCTGTCTCACCCACATAAATTTTATNTTTTTTTTTTTTTTTTTACAATTGAAGCGGACTTTCCAAGTTTAAAAAAAAATTCAAATTTAATAATTTTTAATAATTTAATAATAATTGCATCAAAATTAAAATCCTTAACCTTCTCACATGTTTTGTTACTGGGCCAGAAAGTCTTGACTTTTCAGTGGATTAAAGTAGATAGTTCTTTTATTTTTATGCAATTAAATAATGGAAAATGCTTTAGATTCCTTAAGTTCTCACAGCAGTTTCTAAAAAGACAATATAAATTTCCTTAACACAGACATGCTCTACAGCATCAGTGTATCTGCCAGTCACTGTGCAGCAATGTAGAGTTACAGTGAAGCTATTTTGAAAAGGATAATATTAATATATGTGTTTTTGGGATGTACAAAAAATGTATACTTGGCACACAAGTTGTTTTTTTTTTGTTGCACTAGAAGCAACAAAACTTAGAGGTGGAGATTGCCCAGCATTTTATCTTTTTAATGCATTTACATCTTCACTGGGTTTGATAAGGGAGACAACTCCTTGGTGAAGAAATACATTAAAGCAACCTTAAAGCCTTGCTAAAAGCGTTCAATAATAACCCTGACAAATGGAAAGAATCAAAAAGGGATCAAACATCATGTTGTTTATTTTTAAATAAAGGTTCCATGCAGCATTAAGCTAACTGACAAGCAGCTGCTCAGCACATGAGGCTTGCAAGAAAAGCTCAGATTAACCCTGCATCTTACAACCATCTACTACACTCTCTACACAAGAACATAAGAGGCCAAATGTGAAGCAAAAATCAATGATCAATTGAGATGCATGAGACAAGCAAAATTAGAATTATAAAATTGTCTTGGTTTACTGTAGTGGGAAAATATATTTCAATGAATAATTGCCTGACAGCTAACAAACCTTAACATGCAAAGCTACACGGCATCCATTTTTTTCTCAATAATTTACAAAATTTGCTGCACAGTAATTCTATACAGCTTTAATGTATTGGTCAGATATACCCATCTTTTTATTTCTCTCATTGAAATTAAACTACATGCAGACTAGTTTTGAATAATTGCCTAAAGAAGTAATTCACACTAATTTAATTTTTTATAGTTTAGTTTTTAGTTTGTGCTAATAAAGACTAAAAGGAGTTCCCTAAGTTATCATATATTTTATTTTATTTTCAGGCTGTGGGAATGTTTCACCTGCTTTAACATGGAGTAGTTTCAGTGTAATCATGTGGCCAAAAAAAACAAAACCTTTCCATTTGATTTCCTCTCAAAGAATTTCATGGACATAGTTGACTTGAATGGCAGCAAACAAAATTAAAGGACTTGTGAGCAGAAACAAGCGACGCTTGAAGGAAGATGGCTTTGACTTGGATCTTACATGTATCCTATTTATATAACTAAAATATAACATTATGCCCTTTTGAACTTGGTTAATAATTTGTTATCAAAATCTTTGAAATAATACATCATAGACTCAAGCCACAACAAGGTGAAGATGGGAAGGCGAGAGCTCCCCATTTTCTTTTTTTTTTTGAGAAAACATACACTCAAAAACACTTTGTAAGGACTGAATATACTTCAAAGATATCTCTTTTACCATTTCTTTTGAAATCCATAGTTATATAGTAGTTAATACAAAAAAAAAAGTTGATTTGTAACTTTGTAACCCAACGTCTTTAGTGGCTATCTCAGCGACAAGGATCAGCTATTTCCCTTGTCATCAGTAATAGTTTTTTTTATAATTGGTTAATACACTTCTAGTTCTAGAGTAACCATATTTTTTGTGCTGCCCAATACTGCATATGGCTTTCTCAGCAAAAACTTAAACAGGGGGAAAAAACTCTGCCTTTTCATTAAGTTGCAGTGTTAAATAGTTTCCTGCAATCATACTTTAGTTTTCCTACAATCTTACTATCAATTTCAATGGTTTCCTTTTAACTTTCTGAATTTTGATCACATTTTTTTAAAAATAATTGTCAATTATTCTTCCATCAACAATGTTACATATCAATGAATGATGCACTACTCCCCATTAATAAAATATCAAATGAAATACTTGAATTCTGACTATCACACCTGAAAACTAAAACTAGTCACTGGTCTGCTTTGCTTTTTTCATTTAGCACTTAAAATTGTTAAAAAAACAACAACCCAAAAACATTGGGAGTTGGGGGTGAGTAACTGTTTGGATAACAAGACAAAATGAGCCTTTTGATTTATACCCTACAAGCAAATTATTTTTAATGTACTAAACAAATAATGAAATCATTTTATTCCATACATTCTTAGAAACTAAATTTAAGTAGGAAAACTTTTAAAACTATTGGACCAAAAGATTGGAATAAAAATAATTTAGAAATTTACAAGTAATTATAATGGAGTATTATTTTTTTTTCTTCTTTGAAAGGGGTCAAGTGAATGCCAGTTTTTAAATCTGATTTTAATTTTGCTAAAATACAAATACAAATGTCTCTAATGTTAGATTTAGAAGTCAAATATAGGAGCAAAGTATTAAACTAAATTTTACAAAAATTACAGTACCCTGTATTGGGTTCTTATTTCTTTTTTCTCTTCATATTTTGTTTAATAATAGAATCATTATAATTTTGAGAAATTAAAAAACGAAGTGATTATTCGCACGGTTTTCCCGTGCATATAATTTATAAAATTATTTGCACGGGTAGGGTCTGGTCGTCGCGCATGCGTACTCCCAGCGGCTGATAACAAAATAATAGCCAATTTCACTAGATTTAGGCTAAATTGTGCAGTTATATGTTAATAGTACTAATATTTATATGTTTATAGTACTAATACTAGTTACAATTTAATGATTGATGTCTAATAAATGATAATTGGATATAACTTTGAATAATCGCATAAATTTTCAAGTTTCTCTAGACTAATGGATAGTCAGCTAGAGTTAGTGAGAGTTATTATTGGTTAGCGGATCGAATCCTGATAGTCTTTTTTTTTTTCTTTTCTGTTGTTGTTGTTTTTTTGTTTTTTTGTGTTGGTTTTTGTTTTACAACCACAGTGACGATGCTTGCAAACACTCAAATAGGTTGTTTTTTTCCAGGGACAATTGTTTTATATCCCATGAGTGAGTCACTGTTACTACAAGTGTTACTAGTGAACTGAAGTTACTAGTTACTGTTCACTGTTATGCTTATACTCATACTCAGTTCAGTCTTACTTACACTTACAGTACAGAACAGAGTACGGACTCTCACTTTTTAATTTTTTTTAAATGATGCTTTACCATCATAAAGTCTTTCACTTTAATTAATAAAATGATTAATTATAAATCATTAATAATTAATTAGCGAACGGCGGTATGCAGGTCCGCTCAGACTCAGATTCTTGCTCAAATACTATTACTATCAATATCAGTGACAGCAAAAACAGTTTACCGTGCAAAAACTGATAATGTTTGATATTTTTTGTTCAAAATCTCATAATCATTGTCATCTTCATAATTTGTAGCCATTGGTCATTGACTCATTGAGTCACAGTCATAGTGACACTGTCTGTCAGTGGGTCAGTAACTAAATATTGTCGTAATTTATATTTTTTTTATTTGCGCAGGCTATTAGGTCTAATAATATTTATTTGACTCAATTAAACAACAATTAAATCAATTAACAGTAGACAGTGTCCTAAAACTTAAATATCAACTATACTAATACTTTACATTATCTTAATTATTACACATTGTAGTTAGTAAGTGTAGATTAGCATTTCAAAAAAGTGCGAATAATTATCGGCATGGTCGAATAATTTTCAAAATTATCGGCACGGTTATGACATCAAAACTGTACGAATAACGCTTGCCATTAAAAAATTAATTTATTACAGCACCATTTTTATGTCTCTAAATATTATTTAAACGCAAATGAATTAATCTTTGACATTTGCATTGGTATATATAGTAAGTTACAATATGTTCATATCTCATAAATAGCATTACGAAATTTAGTTTTTAAGTACCCGGTTCATTGTAAGTTTTATGGTATAAGGCTAAACGCCCAATTTTTGGGGCATGACCTTCAGATTTGACAGCTAATAAAAGTCATCACGTATGTCAAATGGTTATGTGACAATAATTAATTTTGCAATAAATTCATTATGATTTGTACATTATATGTGATTGAAAAAAACTCCAGACAATATTTTACAGTTATCTCGACTTCGGTTATCTCGCCAACCCTATTATGTCGATGCTTTTGAAGTGGAACAGCCGAATTCTCTATTTATCTAAGCATTTTCTCATACTTTACGTCGGTTATCTCAATTAGCAATTGTTGTTAAGTCTGTTAGTTTTTGCAGACTGCTCAATCAGAAGAAAAGGCAGTTTTACTGTCCGGTCTGTATTTTCCCTTAAATTTTTTAGAACCAAGAAGAGGAAGGTATCAAATTTCCACATCATAAAGTCTGTTGGTGACGTCACAGCCCGCTAGCATTCAGCTCTCTGCGTTGTGTTACTTCTGGTACTATGCTTCTCTTACTAAGCAATACTTTTTAAAATTAATAATCATTCACTATCAAACTCCACTAATAGTGATGATGTGTATTTTTATATTATTTATAGATCAGAATATTATTATTAAGAAAACGCTTTGATGTAACATTCCGCCGCGTGTTGGCTCTGGTATTCTGCCGAAACACAACAAAAAATTAACTCCGGGTAAATGAAGTTAAGATTAACCGATCCTGATTAAATGGATGAACAGTTGATGCACATATGCCTTTTGTTGTTAGCACACATGTATGTACATATTTCTAGCATGCTGATCACTTCATCAAACAAATAACGGCAACGCAGTTGTGTAAAAAATATTTTAAAAAACAACTCCAAAAACATGTGCATGTACATTCTCATCTATTAACGCACATCATGTACATAATTAAATTTCTAGCACATGTTAATATTTTGCCGCCATATTGGTTGTTGTTATCTCGATCCTTTGTTAACTCGATGCTTTTCGGCAAACCCCTAGGCCGTCAACATAACCGAGTCCGACTGTATAGAAATGATATTTTCTTAAATTATATTTTAATATACTTAATTCTTGTGCAGCACTTCATGTTTATTTTGGTAATTTAAAATTGTTGTTTGCATACATTTGATTTTTTAAATATAAATTGTTTTAATATCTTGAATTAATTTATTGTTACAAAATGAGTTATTACATTTACATACACTGCATGTAAAGAAAGTTTCCATCAAAAGCAATGCAATAGGTTTTAAATTAAAATGAGACCTTAACTTCTCTCAAGACATCACACCCAATATCATTGCCATGGGATTCCCAGCAGAAAAACTGGAAGGTTACTACAGAAATCACATGGAAGATGTCATAAAGTGAGATTTTAATCTAATTAAAATTATTTATAATAAACTAATTCAATTTATTATTAATTTTTTTAAATAAACATCTTTTCATTACTTTTTTTGTGTGTAGTTTTGAAATTATAGTGACCTAAAAATAAACAGCTATTACCTGACAATTGTTTTTCTATTTCATAGATTTTTAGAATCAAAACACAAGGATCATTACAAAGTTTACAACTTGTAAGTATTTTTTGAACTTATAAGAAACAAAATTACTTCAACTAGCAGGGAAAGTTACAATGCTCTGTACTTCAAACAAATTCCATTTGAGTTTGAATATACTATTTACACACAAATATGCACAGAAGTATACACATGAATGCTATAGTGTATATAAATAATGTCTCGCAAGTTTTATCATTTTTATCTGTATTAAATATTTCAACTTTTTAAAAATAAAATCATCTTTTAACTTCGCATTGAAAAGTTTTTTTTTTAACAATGTGAAAACTAATTTCAGATGTTCTGAACGTAGCTATGATCCAGGCAGATTTCACAATAGAGTTGCGTATTATCCCTTTGATGATCACAATCCTCCCCGACTGGAGCTCATCAAACCATTTTGTGAAGACCTTGACACCTGGCTGTCACAACACAGTGATAATGTGGCAGCTATTCACTGCAAAGCTGGGAAGGTGAGGGGATGTGATGGTTTATTGGTGAAAGTAATTTATTGACATGTTTTAGTGTAAATCATGCAAGATCACTTTAACTTAAAGTATAAACTGAAAGTATAGAAAACTTATTAGTTTTAACATATAGAAATTTGGGTGTCATTGATACAAATACATATTAAAATTAACTCATTTCTGGCTGGTGATTATCACAATTAAAAAAAAATAAATTTTTAATTACAAAACTAAAATAGCCCAGTCTAATGAAGAAATGGACATCAGCTTTAATATTCTATTCAATTGAACAGCACACTTAAAAATATAAAGCATTGGTTTTGGTAAGGTCATTAGACTCCCCAGAGCTGTGTCCTGTAAAGTTTTGCATTACCTTGTCACAAAATAAACAGAAACAACTTTTTAGATTTTTAATTTTAAGTTGCTTTAACTCAACAAAACTGAGCGGCTATATAATCCATAAAAATTATTTTTTTTATAACAATAATTAAAAAAAAAACCTCAATTATTTGACAAAGATGTTATTTATAGATCTCCTGTGGTTTTGCAATTTAAAAAACAAAAAGGCACTATTTTAGGTGTAGACAATAATTAATAAAAAGGAACCCTTCATTTCTTCAAGTGTGTATTTTTAAATCCCTTGTTACCGATAGGAAAACCGGGAAATAATTTGTGCCCTATTTTAGAAATTACCTTCCTGGTTCTGTGACCACAAAGTATATTTGTGTGGCCCCACTTTAAAGCTCTTGAGACAGTTAGTGATTCTTTCCTCTTTTGATTGATTTCATCAAGTAACATTCTTTATTCTTGATTTTTATATTTTATTTTGAAGTAAAAACTTCATTAACCCTTGCCAGTATCTGAAATCAAAATTTATATTATATATTATTACCACAAAATTAACTCAGATTTATGGGAACTGGAAAAAATTCCATGCATAATTTAAACAGAGGATAGCTCATAATTTGCAAATTAGCCAAACTATGTCATGGAAAACTATGCTCTGCATATATCAGTGATGTCATTTCTAAAGATAGTAATTATCTTTTATATCTCTGGGCCGTGACCCCAGGCGGCTTGCCCCTTTCCAAAGGTGAATGTTTTTTTTTTTTTAGAATTTCCTACTCCACTTTCAACTGGTCAATGATAGTTTGGAATATTTAGCACTTTTGAGCAAGAAGCTATTGTTCTTCATAAAGGTCTTTATTTCTGCCTCATATTTGTAAAGCTTTAGTAACTGCCGCCAATGTTGACTGATGAAAAAAAATGCTACTCATTAGCTTGAAGATGATATCAAGCCTTTTTCCCTTGGTGGATAGCTAATGGAAGGTACTAAAATGATTTTTAAGGAATAACTAGTAAACGGCCGTTCTAAAGCCGAAAAATCATAACTGGGTTTGCCGAACCCTTAGCTAATTCATTTTTTGGAAAATACTACATTATACAAAATAAATTGATAAGTGAAGGATTAACCTTCGACGCCCTAGGCAACTGCACCAATGCCAAGTCGTTGTTACGCCTCTGTAAAGCCGCTTTTTATGGACAAAGGTTGAGGGGTTGTTGTACGAGCGGGACATGAGTGATTTTTGCATGTAGTGTTGTTATTGTAGATCATCAAGGTCCTTGTCTACATTCTACAAGATTCGACTGCTCTACCAGAAGCTATAAAATATTATTAAACATCTGCACTTACCTTATTTTTTCATCAACTTAAGAAATAGTAAACAATCATAATGACCAATTTAACTTGTATTTTTTTTTAAAAAAAAGGTGTACCATTTTGTTTACGCGGTCCTATGAGGGTGGGGAGGTTGGCTTATGAATTAACAGGCTGTAGAGCGAGTATATATGGTAAGCTTTATTTGTTCATGGCTGATTTCTAAGGGTTGTTCATACGTGTGTTATCAGGGCCGGACTGGAGTGATGATCTGTGCATACATGTTGCACAGACAGAGGTTTCTGGATGCTGATGCTGCATTAAGGCATTACGGAGCCACAAGAACCAGGGATGAAAAGGTTAAATAGTTTGAAAATATTCTTTTTTTTTTAAATTAAAAAAAAAAATGAAGTTGATATAATTTTTTAAAGTTACAGTTGTAAGGTTTGATAGGATTTTTACATGTCAGTGGTAAGGTTTGAAAAAAAAATGACAACTTTAAACATATTATTAATTTATCTTTTTTCTGATGATTTTGGCAAATTTAATGTTTAACCCTAAATTAAATGCTCTTATCTTTAATACAATACTGGTGATAAATCAGGATTTTTTTCCAATTCATTGACAATGATTTCTCTTAGCTTAGATTCTTAACCACTTATGTGTGAATTGACAGTGTAAATAATCTTTCAATATCTGGAAGTGTGTAACTGTTTTCTTCTAGACATTAAACTTCCATTGTGTAATTAATTTCTTTAATCTTATAAATTTGATTATCAAGTTCTGCTGGCAAAATACAGTATTACAATGAAGTTAAAATTTTCATTTAGACTAAATTTTTCAGTTAGGTTAATTTTTTAGACTGATTATAAAAAAAACCCTGTTATGTAATGACTCATCATTTGTTTCTTAGGGCGTAACAATTCCTAGTCAGCGCAGATATGTGTTATATTACGCTGACCTACTTAAGCCTGGGGTTGTGTACAGACAAGTGAGCTTGTTATTAAAAGGAGTCAAATTTGAAACCATTCCTATGTTCAATAGTGGCTCTTGCAGTGAGTATTATAAATTTAAAAAACAAACCTTTTAATGCAAGATTTGTCTTAAAATATATGACATACAATGTAAAATGGGAGTAGCTGAAACAGTTTGGCCTTTTAAACTCAATACAATTTTTTTTTTCTCTATACTAATTTCTATGTTCACTTCCACAGTGCCTTATTTTGAAGTCCATCAGTTAAAGGTCAAAGTTTACACATCTCCTATCTACAATGGAGTTCAGAGAGACAGAAACAGTTTTTATATGCCAGTGAATCATGGCAGCCAGTCTGTGCCCATCTGTGGTGATATCAAAATTGAGTTTTTTAACAAGTCAAAAATAAACAAAAAAGTAGGTATTGAGCATAAGTTTTTGTTTGGTAGATTATGATCTAAAGAAATTATGAGAAGATGGAGGGTTTTTAGTCTTGAAGTGAGACATTGATCAATGTTAAACCTGGAATCTTTTGTTTTATGTTTAATTTTTTACTTTCAATGTCAATATTTTAACATCTTTTTTTCTCAAAACAGGAAAAGATGTTTCATTTCTGGTTTAACACTTTTTTTGTAACTGATCGAGAGAGGGTGCATCAGAATGGTGCAGCCAGCAATGGTGCTGATGAGGATTACAACGAACATTTATCACTGACTTTACCCAAATCAGAGCTTGATCGTGCCAATAAAGATAAATCTCACAAACTTTTTAGCCCTAATTTCAAAGTAAGTTTGAGATGAGTCTTAATGAGGATAAAATCAACTGGTTTGAAAAAAAAATCCACTTTGTTATACCACATAAATTAGGTTATATCAAACATATTTAAATAAAAGATTTATCAAAGCATTTTAGCGTAGTATAAAAAGACCTCAGCATATTATAGATTTTATCCACTTCAAAATAAACAAGATAAATGATATGTTTCCAAAAAAAAAAAAAACAACACTAAGTTTTATATATATATATTTTATAAATATGTAAATATAACCATTACTAGTTATAGAAATTGCTTTATGTTTTGATAATGGTTATTCAAGTCTTTCCCTGAATTTGAAATACTTAAGATAGATAAGCATTTATATTTGAAATATATTGTTCATTTTTGTTTACACTTTACCTATTTTCCCCCCTTCTATTTCAAGGTGAAGGTCTACTTTTCACCCATGCATGAAAGCAGCAATCTGGAACGAAGTAAAAGTGCTGATGATATGACAAGAGATAGGTACTCTGTCATCTCTAAGAGAGGTCCACCCCACACAGTCACAACCCCAAACTTTTTACATCCGCAGAATGCATCAAGAATAAGGTCCTCAAAGTCCACACCAACCTCAGCAACAGCATCTCCACACAACTCAGTGCCGCCCCCACTAACCCCACCTCCACCTGTGCACGGGGCTATTCAAAATAAACACAGCACTAGTGACCACTCTCTCCTTGAAAAGTATCATCTCCTACCCCCTGAGGGCAGTGTCCCAGGCGGGCGAATGAAAGTTGATGAGAGGTCAGAAACAGGGTCCATCACAGGCAGCATTGAGGGCATGTCTTTAGCATGCAGTGACGGCGAGGCCCAGGATGACTTGTCTGACACTGAGTCTGAAAACGAGTGGGAAGATTGTGAGATCACACAGGTATGACACCTGCTCAGGTGCAGCCCAGTCAACAACACACTGCAATAATTTTTGTTTTGATGTTGTGCAGGTTATTCTACATCACTCTGTGTCTTCTTCATATATTATTGTTGGACAAAAAAATAAATTTGAAATATGGATGAACTTTGACACTCCTTCCAAATATTACAAGTTATTTCAAAGTGGAGTTCCTAGTTGTGACAATGTTACTCCTACTTCTTGTGGATTATGTAGGCGTTGTGACATTATTACTCCTACTTGTGGATGATTTAGGCGTAATATTTAAATGGATGTGTTTTTTTATAATAACTTAAGGGATTTCTTTGAATGTGGAATATATTTTTCTTATTGACTTTTGAGTGTCTATTATATGAAGCAAAATATGTTATTTGATGAAAGAAATATTTGAGAATATTTTACCATATGTCTTTGACTGAGTAATTCCATTGGAATGTAGGGATGTTAATATTTCTGTTCAAACTCTTATGATAGTTGTACATGCATTATATTTGGACATTCTATGTGCCTTGAAGGGCCCTAAGTTTGAAAAAAAAAAAGGAAGTATGAATGATACTTAAAATTACAGTAGTAAAAAGTATGATTGGCTCAAGCTATGGAAATCTCTTTGTGAATAGTTGAAAAACATGACATTATGAAATAAAAAAGTTTATGGAAAATCATCTTGCTTATTAGATCTAAACAGTTGCTTCAATATCTACCATTGGGTCCAATGTAAGAACATAAGTACCCAAATCATCTACTTAGTACATCTAATCCAAAGTTCTTGCTATTAGACAATTTACAATAAAAACAAAAGTTCTATGTCTAAGAAATTGTCCCAGCTGTTTTAAATGCTTTTTTCTTTTCCCCTAAGATTTCTTAATGCAATGAGAAGATAAACTTCTTAACCTTATTTTTTTCTGGTTCAAAGTTGTCATCTTTACCTTAAATATATGAGGTTCCATAGATGAATTGCAATGTGCCATAAACCATTGGAATACTCTAGTCGATGACAGCCATTTTTAATAGATCGTAGCCATCAGCTTGTCTAGGATCACCTTTAGCTGGTGGCTGTCAACTTTCTGATAGAGGGCAGCCAACAAAGTTTAGAAGTTGTAGTTGTCAATTAACTGGCTGTATTCAAGTAGATGGTAGCTGTCATTCATTTGTATGAAGGTGACCAATCCATATTTCTTTTGTTACCTTGAGTAAGCTCATGAGTCAACCAATTCTATGCTAAATTTTATTGAACATCTCAAAACAGAGTAACTGTGGTACCAAATAAACAATTTTTAACTAAAACGTTGCATATACTTAAAAAAGTCAACCCATTTACTTCCAACATGACTCGTGTTAATAAATTTAGTAGTAAATATTAAAATTTAGGTCTTTTATTTATTGTACACACAACTACACACAGTGAAATTAATCCAAAAAAAAACAGTTGAGTTTTGGGATGAAAGTCATGTTTGCTTATTTAATGTTTAAAAAAATCTTTGCACAAGAGATGCTAGCTTACCAACAATATGCATACTGTTGTTAAAAAATGTGATGCTGCTATATTTTAAATTATGTTTTAGCTAAGAATAAACATAAGTTGAATGCTGAAATAAGTTCATTTCTGATAACAGCTGGCAAGTTAGAATATTAAAATTAAGGTGCTGCATGCAGCTAGTGCATTGGCAATCCCTGGTCAACTTGATAGTGACTGTCAACTTTCTAGTGAATGGTGGCAGTCAACTGTATAGTTGTATAGTGAATGGTGGCAGTCAGCTTGTTTCTACCAATTGTTATTTCATCTTTTTTAAGTGAATACTTGCTAATAAAAAAATGAATTTTTTTATTTTGCTAACTTTTAAAGTTATTAAAATGTGTGAGTCTTAGTTTGTTTGAGTAAGTTGTAAGTTCTCAAACACATAGTTATATTACTTATATGTCATGATTTGTAGATTTAGATTAAATTTTCTTCACAAAAGAATTTAAACAAAAAAAGAATTACAAATAATGTCTGTGTTGCTGCTAATTTGTATCGGATATCTGCTAACTTTTTTAAATACTCCTATTGGTTGGGTAGATCTCTGACCATCTCTTATCCCACCTAAATCACTGAGTGCCAGTGTGTAATGACATAAAAATTCCATCCTGTCATCCAAGCTGTTACAGTAGGGAGTTGGGCGACACAATGCAACTGAGCTCTGGTGCTGTGTTTAAGTTTTCATATGGACCGAACTTTCAAGAGACATTCGCTTGAACTTATGGCCTTTTTACTGTTGGCCACAATCTGCCAAAAGGTTCCATACATTGTATTATTTTGCTGTTTCAAAGGCTAAGTGTTAGTTAGGTAAGATGGCTCTTTCAATGATTTTAAGCATATATCTTCTTACAAATAAATCATTAAAAGGAATCATGATATTCTCTTACATTATTTATTACATGTGATTTAAAGATATAAGCAAAGTAAGATTTTTTTAGTAGTTTCTTTACACACAAAAAGCTGATAAATTATTTATTAATATCATGTTTCTCTAATTTACTGGTTTTAAATAAATTGACCACTCAGATAAAAAAAATAGTGACAGTTCTAGGTGCTTTCAGTTAAGCATTGTATCATACAGGTATTTCAAATTATGTTACCTTGAATAATATAACTATTTTAATGTTAACTCAATTGAACGTTGTGCCCTAATGTATTTCCTTTAATTTTTTAATTGTATATTAAAAAAGGATCTTTTTGGGTTTTGCTGAAATAAGTTATTTTTTGAAAATCAACCATTGATATTGTTTTACACTGCTATTCAAAAATGTTCTGCTTGCTATACTCTCCATGGGGGTTGTCCAACCTTGATCTTCATAGAACATTACAATAACATTACACTAAACAACTTGTTGATGTGTTTTTTATAATGTCATTGAAATTGAATTTAAAAACTAAACTATCCCACATACTGATAAAATTAAAATGTCATTACTTACCATGCTGTTGTAACAACTCAAGTTATTTTGCCCCCCCACCTTCTGAAAGGATGACATTAGAAAAGAGGTCTCCATTACTGCCTTTAGTAATATTGAAGGTGAATTTGAAGTTAAACTTACAGTTACAATCAGTTGTTGACTATATTTTGTTTCTAAAATTGTCCAATAATTAATGTGTCATTTTCATTAAAAAAATCCAGCTCAGCTCAGTTTGTGTCGTACCTTTGGTCAATGCTACGCAAAGCCAGTATGATGTTAGCAAGTACAGACCATGATATGCATAAAGTTGAGGGTTTAAGTTTAAGTCAACAACTTTCTAACTGTATGTTGATTAGCCCTGCATTATTTTTCTGTAAAAAAATCGCTAATTTCATTTTCATAATGATAAGCTTAAGGAATTACACAAATAAGCACATCAGAAATTTGTTTAAGGTACTATATACTGTTGAAAAGCAGTAAGTTTCAAAAAGTTTAAATACTTCATTAATTTACTTTAAAGATGAGATATAGAGTGTAAGCTTTTCCCCTCGGTTATATTTTAGTATTTTAGAAAAAATTGGGTGGGGGGCATATGTTATTGTAGATTGTTTACACACCATTTTAAGCTCAAACTTAATACAACTCAACAACCAGCATAAGATTCTTTAGTTTGTAAAATAATTTTAGAACATAAATTTTCAATGTCACCGCAAGTGAAGAATTTGCTGTGGAAATAATAAAAGCGTCAACCATAAGAATCATCACTTGATAAACATAAGAAAATATTTTCACTAAATTTGATGATACTTCATTTTTAGATTTTACTTATTGAAAGTTATAGAGTAATTTTGAACTCAAATGGAAGTGTTTTTAAAATTTATATTTAGAAAAAAAGAAATTTATTATCAATTTTTTCAAGAATCAATTTTAAAGGTGTGGCTGTGAGAAGTTGGAAAGATATTAACTTCTTAATATTATTTATATTTTTTAATTAATTTTTAAAAAAAAACAATTTTTCAATGAATTAAAACAAGCAATTTCACATTAAGCAACTGTCTTTGAAGCACATTTTTAGTATTTAAGAAATTTTCTGATGCAAGACATTTTTGGCATTTGAGTATTCAAATTGTACAGTTGATAAAAATTACTGCTGCAAAATTATAAAAATAGGTCAACATGGAGTTTTCTTTACCCAACATAACTAAGTATTTAGCTTTATACAATTGGATGAATGTTGTTTTCTTATGTTATACATGTATGTAAATAAAATGATATACTAAGTTAATGGTGCTGTTATGACATCAGCACTTCTATCATTCTGAATGACATACATCTAGATACCACTGACTACATACATACTGATATTGTTCATGATATATTATGTAATTGTACTGAATACCTACTACAATGCTGACATTGACAGATTCATGACATCAAATACCTTAATTGTGTTTATTTCTATTAAATTTGTGATTAGATAGTGACATATCGTTTATTGGCATGTGAAATTAATTGACCTGTTTTAATTTATTCCATCTGAAAATCTGTTTTCTTTCGCAAACACTTCATGTGCAGGCACTATTAAAAACACAAACATTTACTATTAAAAATTGATAACTAAATTTGTAAGAATAGTCCTTCATTGGTTGATAAAGTTAAGATAAGATTATGATTAATATTATGACATCTAATAGAAATTCAGTTTATCCAATTAACAGTGAAATTTTTAAAAACAAAATTTTGTCTTTTTATGAATAAAATTATCAGCTAAAACATATTCCTGTAAGATTCATTGATAAAGCAATATTTTTGAAAATTGTGTGTAGTCCCACGCTTAGTTGACATGCTAATAGCTGGTACATTTTATTTATTGATAATAGATAATATAAAAATATATATGAAAAGCTTGAGAAAAAATCTGTAAATATTGGTATCAAAGTAAAATGTTTGTATCCTACCATGTATTTGGTTTTCCTTGCAAAGCTATTATTTCTTTGTAAAACTGTCTATATCAGAACTCATATTGTCCATGTCTTTTGTGTTGATTGAAAGCAAGTGTTTGAAGTAATATTGTCTGAGCCTTGAGTTACTCTCTGTGTTTTTTAAGTTATGTTATCCTTGTTTTTATTAGGGGTGTACCGGATTTTGGCTCAGGTTAATCCGGAAACCGGTTATTTTTATATGGGTCGCCTGACGTTTTTAAAAAATTTGAATCCGGTACAGCCCTTGTTTATAGCAAGTTTATGTCTTAGATTACATTGTCTGTTAGTGACATTGTCTTAATTTACAATTTTTTTTATCTTGAACAAGTCTGTGTTTCAGTAATATTACCTGTCTTAGCAAACAGTGTCTCATAAATTATGTTGTCTGTTGATGTCTTAAGCAAAAGTTTCCATTTATTTCATGATCTGTCTTTATTTTTGCTGTTTTACATAAGGCACACATTTATTTATGAAGTATAATTTTACATGAGTTCAAACATTTGTAAAAGTGAAAGTATTAACACTAGTGCCACAAAGTATTTTTCAGCTTACCAATACTTGCTAGAAAATTATAAAAAAAAATAACTTCCCAAACTTGTCTATGATTTTAATTGAAACGTGCTGCTGTAATTATAAGAACTAATCTCTTTTTAGTAGGTAGGAAATATAAATTTAATGAGTATTTGGAGTTTAAAAAAAAAAGTCACAGTAAATTCAATGAGTAAAAAATCAATCAGAATTATTATTACCACGCATTCATTGTTAATAAGTATGGTTAACTAGGTTGGCTGATCGTTTCGTAATGATTGTGTTTTGTGATAAAGTGATAGCTACATTTTAAAGATAATAGTAATAGAGATGTGCACATAATATATTTGAAAATCTTGATACTGGTTATAAAGATTGATTCAATATTGCATTTTTTTCCCATTGTTTTGAAATCTTGGCTTTAAAGTATTGTCCATGTTGTAATATTTAAAATTGAAGTTTTTAATATAAAATTCTCACAGTATTTTTGGATGAAAATTATTTTGTTACTGTTGAAATTGTACTGTTTGACATCTTTTGTAAAATAAATGGCATATTTTTTGTATTGCTTAAAATATATATTTAACTTAAGATTTGATTCTCCTATAGAAAGTATAGACTATAGTATAGAAATAGATCTCCTATAGAATGTAGAGGATCAACTCAGTTGTCTAATGAAGGTAGACAGATCTTTTTTATTTAGCCTCCATTGTCTAATGTAGCCCCAATTGTCTAAGCTCAGATACAAAAGTAAGGTAGTCTCTGGTGGTTTAATGTTAGCCAGAGTGGAATGAAATATTTGTGTATATATATAAAAATGTAGCTATCAGCATTGTACTTTCTAGTGGGACCTCATGATTGTTAAAGTTAATTAATTATATATTGATAATACTTTGAGCAGAAATATTTTAAAATCCTACCTTTTTCAAGAGAAGATTTAACACTAGTGCAGATCTGTCAATATGCTTGACTCCAATAAACCCTGGGTATAAACTATCATGAGAGATGCTGCCATCTTGAACTGAATTGAATGATCTATAATTTTGTTGCTGCACATTTAAAATGTTTTGTGAAATATTTTGTTTAAAGTAATAAAAAATAAAAAAAGAAGTGGACTTTCTATTCTCAGGTTTTGCTTCCTTACATTGTATGTCATAAGTTGTTGTTTTTTTTTACTTGAAACATTGTGTATCAAGAAATGTTATGATATTTGGTTGTTATCTTTTAGTTCAAGGGGCTCAGGTTTTAGTTTAGTTTGTCAGAAAAATTGGTTAAAAAAAAACCAACAACCAATCTTTAAAAATAAAATTCAATTTTAACTCTTAAGAAAAAATACAAAAAGTAAATGTTTACTTTGTTAACACAAACAGAATAAATAATATTTCATGTAGTATACTTGTAATTTAAAATACAAAATAATTATGTATTATTAATGAACTTAAAATTTTAATTTTTCTGAAACAGGAAATTATAGTCTCAACAATCTGCAGCTTAGGGGCTGCCCATAAATGACGTCACGCATTTTTTCACCCCCTCCACCCCCTCGTCCCAAAAGTTAGATCCCCTCCCTCAAATGTTACTTCACAAAGCAATGTCAACAGCAGACAGACACGTGCTTATAGAGATAAACTAAAACATACAATTATTTACGGTACATTCGATCGATATGAAATTTTGATTAAATGTATTGTCAGCCAAGATCAATATGTGGTAAAATTTTGAGATCATTAGGACCATCAGAAGTGGTTTAATATTACGTTGGAAAATTTGAAAATTAGCGGAAAGACAAAATGGAACGAAAGCAAGTTAATTATAACGTGGTAAAAAATACTATGACATAAATAAAATAAATTCCCATATTATCATAACTTTTTACTCCGAAGCTCACGAGATTGTTTGTTTGTTTGTTTTTGCTTTAATTTTTTTCTCGATTTCACATAGTTTCTACGTCACACAAGAGTTGTAAATATAATGTCAACAATGGACGAAGTGTATTTAAATTGTTGCATTCTCTTGTGTAGTTTCTAAACTAATGAAAAATACATTGCAATTGTTATCGGGTGTTTCACCGAGGGTTCGGTGAACAGCGGTGTCGGTTCTCTTTGTCTAGGGTTTCTGCTCGAGACTTCACCGCCAACTTGCGTACATAGATTGAACACAAAGTCCTTGTACTAAAAGCAATCTTTATTCACACGAGTCTTCACTCGTAACATATGTACATCTCTATTAATAGTATTACAACTCAGTGCGCCTTAACTTCACATGTAACAGCCCTCGGTCCAACAGACTGACCCTGGGCATTTAATTTATATAAATGACTTACCCAACAATATCTCAACAGGAACTAAAGTTAGGTTATTTGCTGATGATTGTATAATCTATAGAACAATCAAGTCAGAACAAGATAGCAAAATTTTACAAAAAGACTTAGATGAATTAATAAAATGGGAAACTAACTGGAGTATGTCCTTTCAACCAGAAAAATGTCAACTGCTAAGAGTAACAAAGAAAAAGAAACAAATAATTTCAAAATACTTCATTCATGGAAAAGAACTAACCCAAACTAAAGATGCAAAATATTTAGGAGTCATAATAAATGAGAAACTATCTTGGAACCCCCATGTCAATGAAGTTATTAAAAAATCAAACAAAACCTTAGGCTTTATAAAAAGAAACTTTTACAAATGTAACAAAGATATAAAACTAAAATGCTACCTCACCCTGGTGAGACCTATACTAGAATATGCATCTTCTGTATGGGACCCATCCACCAAAGAAAATATTGATAAGTTAGAACAAATCCAAAAAAGAGCTGCCAGATTCATTACTGGAGAATATTCAAAACTGACAAGAGTAACACCATTAGTTAAATCATTAAACCTTGAAACACTGGAGGATAGAAGAACCAAGAGTAAATTAGTAATTATACATAAGGCAATTAATTCTAATTTAGAAATACAACACAAAGATAACTTAATACAACCCTCAAATAGACATAAAGATAAAAACACCTTTCTTATTCCATATGCAAGAACAAACACATACAAGTTTTCTTTCTTTCCGTCCGGTATTCGGTCGCGGAATGGGTTGCCTGAAGAAACAAGGAAAGCCAACACTTTATCATCATTTAAAACTCTAGTAAGAATACAGGACTAAACACAAACCATAGAAATACGTAGGACGCAATAATCTTCTGTACAGAAGGAGCGTCCGTAACATATAAGATAATATAAGTCTCGTGTACAACTCCGTACACCTTAACTTCAACATCAACAGCCCTCGGTCCAACCGACCGACCCTGGCTAACGCTAAGCCTCGTGTTTCTCTTGTGTTTTCCTTGTCCCGTGTTCACCTGTGTGCCCCGTCGACTTGTCTCCACTGCTCAGACACACCCGAGTTATATCCCCGTGGGCCAGTACTGACCTTGCATGGACTCTGATCCACGTCCCCACGTGAATCTCGCTCACAAAACATCATCCACATGAGCTTGTGTCAACGCAGACACATCACTTTGGGACCGTCCATAAATGACGTCACGTGTGACGATGCGGGACGTGGGGGAGGGAGGGGGGTTGAAGAAATGTGACGTCACATCGAAAGGGTAACTTTAAATAAAACTTCCACTGAAATATTTGGTCACTTAAAATTTATTTAATGATTTTTTTAAATAAAAATTCAGTGCTTCTCAAAGTGCCGGTCGATAGGCTATAAGACGCCGGTTGGCGTAAGTTAACAAGACACGAAAATTAAATATAATTATAATTCTTAAGTTTGAGAATTCACAAGAGAACATACGAAATTGTAACCCTGCGTCGTTTGATGTTGACATCAAAGCTTTTGTGATGTAACCGCAGTTTTTCGTTTCGTTCACTCGCGGCAGGAGTCTGCGAACTTTTTTTTTGTCGGTT
>MUZC01001815.1:163334-173450 GCA_002072015.1 Radix auricularia | reverse complement strand
GGGGGGGGGGGATAACGCACACGTAAACTTGTATATATCGGGCAAACGGCCAAAAAAAGTACGCCAATTTTGGCCCGTAAGAGAACCAAACAGAGAAGCGGTTACATCACAAATGCTTTGATGTCAAATCAAACAACGCAGGTTAAACATTTCATACGTTCTCTTGTGAGTTCTGGAACTTAAGGATCATAATTAGATTTAATTTTCATTTCTTGATAACTTGCGCCAACTGGCGTGTGATTATAATGGCCTACCGACCGGCCAGGGTTGCCAACCGTCCAACCGATTAAAATAATTTTTATCGATAAAATGGCGATTAAAATTAAAGAAAATCTTTTTAAAAAAAATATTATTCATTAGTAAATAATCTAAAGTTAATAATAATTTATTCTTTTTACGTAGAATCTACAAACATCTCCATTTAAAAAAAAAAAAGATTTTTAAAGTGTAAACTTTACAATCAGCTGTTTTATAAGGACAAAGTAAAAAAATAAATTGATTTAAATTAATTAACAATAAAACAATTTAAATTCATTGACATTATATTGAACTACTTATATTTAAAATATCTCCTAACAATATTAAATACTAAAGTTATGGGCATTTAAAAAAATGCCCTAAAAGGGCACAAAATGTGCAGGAAAACATCATAGTGAAAAAAGCGATTATGATGTCTTAGAAAAAAAAATCATAACTTTTTAACCCGTTGGGATGAAAAAAATGATCTTTATGTTTTTGTTGATCATCAAACAATTTCTATACAGCTGTGTTACTTTTATATAATTTTAGACATTAATTTGAAATTTTCATCCAAGGGTCTAAACTCAATTGCGTTAATTTTATTGATAACTATGTTTTAAAAATTAATACTGATTTTTAAAATATTTTTGTAGTTAAATATTAGTTTAACTACAAATCCTGATTCCATTAAAAATATTTTTAAAAAAAAATAATTGTAATTGTAATAGTAATAAGTTTTCAAATATATTTTTTTACAACTCATTGGACCTCTCTGTAACATGCCTTGAAATAACACTTGAGAAATGAGACTTAGCAATATTTTCCATTGGTAATATTTAGTTTTTTTCCATTGCATGCATGACTTAAATTTCATTTTTTAGTGTAGATTAAAAAAAAACAACAACAAAATTTAATTTCAGAATATTATTTTTTTTAATGTCTTCAAGACAAGGGAAAAAACTCAATGAAACAAAGAATCTCATTGCGTGTTTTTGTTACTTCCATTGAAAAGTTCAGTTTAATGACATCGTCCATCTTTATTTTTAGCTTAAATAAGAATTATTGATTAATTAATTGTTAATTTTTCATAAGTTAAGATTAATTTTAAATTAATCGACAACAGCACCTAATTTTTTGTAATGCTTTTAAAAAACAAAATTTAGTTCAGTTATAGTTTCTTAAATGTCTTTAAGACAGGGGAAATAACTCAATAAAAAAAAAAGTCAATTTCCTGTTTTTGTTACTACCCTTGAAAATTTCAGTTTAATGATGTCAAACATCTTTATTTCTTTCTAGCTTTAATGAAAATTATCGATTAATTAATTGTTTTTTTTTTCGAAAGTTAACGATTCAATTTAAATTAATTGATAACAGCCCTGATTTTGAAGAAAGAGCATTATGCCTTTGTCTACATGTATATGTTTTAATTAATGATATCAGATGGAGGGAAAGACCTGAGTTATGCTGAGTAAAAGTAGGACAGAAGCTGATGTATGATTCTAATTTTAAGACAATGTTAAAAGCGGAGCTTATTTGTAATCTGCTGTTCACTGACGATTCAGCTTTATATAACACACAGAATAGGGCCTGTGGCAAGGAGTTAATCGTATGTCCCAGGCAACTCTTTGGTTTAATCATTATTCTATAACATTCCACATTTAAGAAGCCCTTTTCACTCCTAACTTATCTGCTATCAGTTAGTTACTGATAGCTTCTCATACCTTTGCATCCAGTAAAATAAAAAATCTCACTCTCAGCTGGACAATAAGATTTCAAAAGGACCAACATCAGGGGCCAAGTAGTCATGGAAAATGATATTGACAATGATAACTAACAATCAGCCAGTTAGACACCTATCAGCATCCTATAATTAGACTGTGAAATATGGCTCAAGTTTTTTAAAAGAAACTCATCATTTTTTCATAGATGTCTGTGTCGCATCATGTTAACTCAATGGCAGGACATTTTGCAGTATTAAGTTTTTTTGGGGCATGACAAAATGTGAAAAATATTCAACACTCTTAGCAAAAGGAACCTTTTGCTGGTTTTTCGGGGGAGGAATCAGCAGAGAGGGAAAACTGTATTGGAAAGCCATATATCTGATTTCAAGATATAGCAATAATTGTTCCAAATACTGAAAAGCAGTGTATGAGGGAGTTAATTACGCTGGAGATGTGTGCTACAAAGCCCATACAACTATGCAAAATCTACAAAAGACCTAAATTAACCTGCTGTCTTGGTTCACCTGTGGTGAGAAGTGCAGCCAAGGCTCCAAAACCAGGATTTACCATCTACACAAGTGTCAATAGTTACTCTATTGTCATTCCAAGGTAAAAGGATATCATGTATGTGATGGAGACACACAAAATTATGTTATTATATAATCTTTCTTTATTAACACTACAATATAGGAACCATTAACAATACAAAATAGACATTTTTCCTTTGATTTAAGAAAAAGATTCAACAATTAAAAAGATGCCTCCATATTGATTATATTTCTAAAAGTTAAACAGACATGGTCTAATAAAAATGAATACTGCTTTAAAATCTGTTTTTGATTAGTGAAATCATAGCTTGAACTTTAAAATCTCAATAAATAAATCAGCACTCATAAAAGACCCAAAATTAGTACTTCTTTTATTTCATAGCCTAAAACACATTTTTTCCATTAGCTGTGACTGTTAATACAAACTGGCATTGGCACAGACATCTTCAGAAATTCAAATTTATTTCAAGTCCAATATTTTGTAAATAAACTGAAGTATTCAATAAAGATACTGAACCTACACTATAAGTTATACGTTTCTTGAAAACAATTTATTGTTAAGGTTTATTAATCTAATCTGACATTATTTTATTCCAAAAAAAACACCACTCCATGTTATCCACGTTATACATTTATCATTATAAAGTATTATTCTTAAAAATTTTAAATAACCATCAATATCATGCACTCAGATAGAATCCTTCTACACATTTCAAGAAGTATCAATAAATAATTTATGAATGATGAGACAGTAAGAAACATTCATGTACTTTTGTTTGAACATAATCATTTCAAAGCTCATTTAAATAAATAAATTTGTTTCGTCATTTAGCAAATGTAAACTAGATGTTTTCCCCTTTCTGCCTCCAGCTCAGCCAATGTTACAAAGCTCAACTCTCTTACTGGCTTCACCAAGGCTACAAACTGCTACTGGAATGGTGAGTGGCCTCCTTGTACATGCAAAGCTTCCACAAAAGGTTTTATCATTGCACCAAAGGGCCTGTTGAGGAAAGTTAAACAAAACTTTGAGAAAATCTGAACCCATGGCTCATTTGAGTGTTTCCCCCTGCATGTTTTATTTGAGTGTTTCCCCCTGCATGTTTTATTTGAGTGTTTCCCCCTGCATGTTTTATTTGAGTGTTTCCCCCTGCATGCTTTAACTTAACTAACTTATCAAAACCATGAACCTCTATTCACACCCTAAAGCAGGCAGATCTTAAAAAGGATTTGGATTAGACACTCCAAGGTCTTTCTCACAAAATTCAATTGGTAATGAAATAATGAATACAATACTCCGACTTAACTCTTTCCATGCCAGGGGGGGTTCAGGGGGTTTCACATGTTCGTGCCAGACCATTTTTTTAGTTTTATAATTTTTTAAGGGTGACTTTAATTATCGTAAAATTTTAAATAAATGTTTAAAGCTACATTGGTGTATCTTATATCAAAAGAAAGGAAATTGAATATTGAATACAATTATGTAGAAGCAAATAAAATGTTATCAAACAAAAAATAATTTTCATTATAATATTTTGTGATTAATTTTTGTTTGTTAAATTTTCTTCATTAAAAATCTGAACTTACTTAAAAGAAAGTCCGCATACCTGTAATCCCTTTCTCCTTTATTTATCACAATATAAATTCCATTCATGAAATAAATGCTTTTTAAATTTTGAAAATATCCCGTGTAGTTTTAAAGTTATGACAATTTTTATATTGATGATGTACATGGTAGAAAACTATTTTCTATTATTTCATTAAATAGAAACCCAACTGTCACCTCTGCTCTTTTTCCATATAATGTCGTATCATAAGGATGAAAATCTTAAATTAATCCCAAAACTAATGTTTTATTACTGTTTTCAAATGTTTCTGCATCAATAATTCACAATTAAATTTAATAAGATAGCAAAACATACTACAATAAATCACTATGTTCGTTGAGTAGGTGTGGCCATATCTTTGTTTACAAAATAAATTGTAACAAGTTGCTAATTTTAACACTACTGAATGTAAACACATGCTATTTCTAAACAGGAAGGAAGTAGAAAAGCGTTACCTCTCATTTGTAAACTTAAAAAGTCTAATGGGACACACTAAGCATCGAAATAAACTCAAAAACTCAATTCGCCGATATATCTGCGATTGGCACAAACGTGACCAGGCGAGATCGCAGATATATTGGCGATTGGCAGGGAAAGAGTTAAAAAGTAGATAGCTCCCAAACCTCATGGCCTCTAAAATTAAATATACAGCATGCTAATATTTTAAACATTAAATATTAGAGATCCTTTAAATTCCTGATTATCATTATGTAATCTTAGCTCTCTTGAAGGATAAATGTTGGAGTTGTGTGTTTTTTTAATTAGAGTTCCAGTGTAAGACGTTAGAGATGGTGGCCAGTGAAATAAGTGATGTGTTTCATTCAAATGAATATTTTATCTAGCTTTATATAGGTAATGTGAAAGTTAAGTTGTAAATGTTTTCATGGTTACTTAATGAATCTTTTGGGTGTTCCTGTTGAAACCAATATCCATCAAAGTTACACTATTAAAAAATTTTGACAATTTTTTTTATTGGTGAAGAATGAAGTAATCATGTTTGGCTGTACATTGCATGTATCCTGTTTGGTTGGTTTGTCAACTCTTTCATTTCTTGGTTTAAAGTGGTACCTTGGAAGATCATAGCTTGACTGCATATCAGATTTTGTAAAGGTGTTTATATAAGTTATTTACTATTGGTATTGTGAGATCTTGAAACTCGATGCCTATATAAATGATTTTTATTCTAAGAGATAATTTTAACACATATCTTATCCACAAATGGTGGAGTGGATCTTGTTAAAACTGTGATATATTTTTTTTTAAAATTCTAAATTTACCTCCGGTAAAAGACATTTCAAATCTTTATCTCTTAAAAAAATAAATAAAAATGATGCAATAATATTGCTTGGATAACTTCTAGAGAGAGACTTACGTGCTTAGAACATCCTGAGGAAGACTAGTTATGTGGGATGGTATGTCCTTGCCAGTCAGGAACTGTGCAAGCTCAGAGGAAAAGTTGTTACAGTTGTGGTGAAAGAGGTGATAGGACTCAGCTCTAAAAGAAGAGAAAAATATTTTTTTTTAAAAATTCTCTGAGAATATTAGTATTAGTGAAGGAATTAAAAAAAAATCATTTTAAAAAAGTATTATTCTGTCTCTTTTGCCAACCATTTGGCAGGAGGAGAAAGATAACTAAAATTTGAAGAGGAGAAGATGACCCCAACCTGGTCAGAAAAAGATGACATGCAAATTTTTAGGATATGAATATGATAAATCAAAATTGATGAGGAGAAGCTAACCTGAAACTGATTAAAGATTCTTAACCTTACATGACATATTTCCTATCTAAAATTTATACCTAACTGTTTATTTGTAAATAGCTCCTATGTAAAGATAGTACTTAATATTTATCAGTTGTCTCTCTTGTATTTTTTAGTAGCTTACGTTTGAGCTCAACAGATAATTATTTCATGTCACAAAATGTACTGGATCTTTATTTGTGAAAAAGAAAGCATGAAAATAATAGTAGAAAGGCCAGGAACTGATAGCAATAACTGACGTGTATGTAGTTGATGAAAGCTCATGAAGAAAGTCCATGAAGACATCAAATGGAATTTCTGTTTTTCCAAGGTCAATTATTTGTAGAGGTTGACCAAGAATTGTTCCTCCCTGTTTGAAAAACAAAATAAATAATTTGAGGATCCCTGAATTACATCTCTTAGAAAAAAATTACTGAGATTATTAACTTGGAAAGATTATTAACTAATAACAAATATTAACATAAATATAGATATTTTTTTAAAAAAGAGAACATAGCTTAATGAATTTTATTTTCTTAATTTGTGATTCCATTAAAGAAAGTTTTCAAAATATTTTTTGTAGAGGAAAAATTCTTTATCATAGTGGTTGAGAGTAAGGTGCTTAATTTTCGTAATACAGTCGAAACCGCTTAAGTCGACGGCGTTGGGGTATGAAAAATGGCATCGACATAACCGATGATCGAGTTTAAGCGAAAACCAACATGGCGGCAAAATATTAACATGCGCTTGAAATTTCTTTATGTACGTGTTGTGCGTTAATTAGTGATGGGACGATTAATCAGAATCGTATCGGAATATCGGGACCCTATTTCTTCACTCTTTCTTAAGGTTGTTAAGACCGTTCGTTTTTAAAGACCATTTAAGTTTAAATATAACGCCGTTTTGTGGTGATTCCCAGATTGAGCGATACTGTGCCTTCGAAGCCACGTGCTTGTTTTTCCTTACAAGCTACACAAATAAGTAACCTACACATCCCCTCATTGTCCCCGAACCATTCTCTTCTGGACTAGGAATGGTCTATCGTGACCTATATATGACTCATGACAAAGCGAACTCTTCTCTATATAAACGTACACAAATAAATTAGGTACTCCTTTTGAACCTTCAGCTTTGACATATTTTAATTAATTCTAACCAATAGTTAAATGGCTTTTGCACACGGCCACTTCTTATGAATGAAACAATGAGAACAAAGCAGTAGTACAGTACATGTAATACATGTAGTTAAAATGAGGTTGAAGGATGAATGGTTGCCAATGACAACAAGTCTGCACACGGTACATTTACGATCCCCTCAGATTACAATGGACTTAGAATTCCTTCGGTAACTTGATGGTAATAGGACTAACCAACAACAATGGTGTGGGAGATTGAGAGTGGGGGTGGGTAAACTGTCTGTAGTCTGTTATATTATATATTTTAAAATCTGGGGAGCCTTGTTTACAGTAAGCAGCCTATGATTTTGGTATCGTCCCATCACTAGCGTTAATAAATGATAATGTTCATGCACGTGTTTTTGGAGTTTTTTTTAACACAACAGCATTGCCGTTATTTGTTTGATGAAGCTATCGGCATGCTATAAAATTGTACATACATGTTTGCTAACAACAAAAGGTATATGTGCACCAACTGACAGCAGAAATTTACAAATTTAAAATAAAAACCAACGTCGATTATCGATAAAAACTTTTATTATTCTCCAACACATNAATTAGGTACTCCTTTTGAACTTTTGAACCTTCAACTTTGACATATTTTAATTAATTCTAACCAATAGTTAAATGGCTTTTGCACACGGCCACTTCTTATGAATGAAACAATGAGAACAAAGCAGTAGTACAGTACATGTAATAGTCAAAATGAGGTTGAAGGATGAATGGTTGCCAATGACAACAAGTCTGCACACGGTACATTTTATTATTCCATACGATCCCTTCCCTTGGTTATAAAAAAATCATAGCTAACATTTTCAAAAGTTGGCGATTGGTCATGGGGATCGAGATAACCAATGTTAAGTGGCAAATTTGACCCTTTTTTGTGCTCGTGTTATGAGGTTTCGGCGACTTAAAAAAATCGAATAAAACGACGAGAAAATGCTAAGACAAATTGAGAATTTGGCGGTTCCAATAAAAAACGTCGACATAATAGGGTGGTCGAGCTAACCGAGCTCGAGGTAAGTGGGTTCGACTGTAATATTAATTATGGGTGTTAAAAAAGTAAAACAGCATTAAATTATTTCATTTTCATAAAAAAAATAATTTTTAGAGGTATGTTACGAAAATAAGATATCTTTCCACAATTCTAGCATTATAATAAATGCCCTTTACTTAATTATGCAATTATTGAAGATACCAAATATGCTCAGCATAGTTAAATTTCAATTAAATGAATAATTTTCAATTATTTAATTTAGTTTTCTAACTGTAAGTAATTTAGTCTTTTCAACTAAAAAAAATGTAAACATTTAAACATCTCAATGTAAAAAAAACCTCAATCTGATCTATTATACTCACAGGTGAACAAGCTTCAATTCCTGATGATCCTCCAAAAAAATATTCTTGGCCATAAACAACTATTCCAGTATGCCAAATGCCTTCAATCTGAACACCTGTATAAAAATAATTCTTTTTATAACATTTAAAATTAAAAAAAACATAATAGGGTAGATCTTAAATTAATGCAAGTGTAAGTGCCTTCTGTAGTTAAATAACACCTTAATTGTTAAAGAACATTAATAATTGTTTATTTTAAGTAAAAGACTCCCTTTAAAAACATTTCAACGAACAAATAGTTTAGATCATAAATTAAGTGCCTTCGGTAGTTAAAGATAAATAAAAATAATAATAACTCCTTTTTCAGACCATGACGCCTATGGGGCAAGTGAAGTAGCGTTCACAAGTTTAATTGACCACTAAAGAACAGGGGATTGTGTGGTTAGCACGATGCCCAGGGGGCTTTGCCAGTACCGTGGCTCAAACCCCTGACTCGGGTTCTTGCCTCGGTTCGACAGTCCAGTGCGCTACCACTTAGACCACCACGCCCTTAGTTTAAGATATTTTGGTTTTGGTGATTAAAAGTAGCTTACAAGGTGGAAAATTATATTTAATTTTGTTTTAACATACTTGAAGTTGTAATCTGTATCAACCTGTAATTTATGAATTTGGCCTAACAATTTCTGCTGTATAATTAATTAATTAATATTTCTTTATTTTTCAGATTTTCTTTGGTTTTAGATTCTAGAAATAAAAATCAACACAATTTAAAAAAGGAAAACCAATTAGAGGATTATAAAACTAAAACCAATAGAAAATAAACAAAGTGACCAGAGAAAAATGTATTAAAATTTAAATTTTAAGCTTAGAAAAATTTAAGCTTACCAAGAATTCCTTGTGACATAGCTCTTGCCATTCCCATGGATATATCATAAATGTATACTTTAACATCGGATGTCTGTGAGGCTTCCATATTAGGAAAACAGCTAGTCTTGTTGTTCTACCAAAAATTATTATTTGTTTAGAATTCTCTTTGGCTTGCTTCCTTACTGCACTTGATAAGAATCAAGAAAAAAAAAAGAAGACATTTAGCTGATAATTAACTCAAGAAAACTCATTCTAATTATATAAAAAATTGACTCTTTTAAACTTAGTTAGTTTTGGGGGAAAAATAAACATGTAATAATTATTTCCTAAACAAAAGTACCTAGTCCTAATATTATATTATAATTATTAACTGAAGATTTTGAATATTGAAGGAAAATGGTTGCTTTAAATTAATTAGTTATTTAATTAGGTCAACTAATTTCTTAAAATAAATAACAAAAATTTGTCTATATTAAATTTAAATATATCTTTATTATCAATCTATATATGTATAATTCTCCTCATGGTCCAACCATGCCCGACACCAAGCACGCTGTCTAACCCCACCGACCAATCAGCTGTCAATAAAAGGTAGTGCGCAGGGTGGGGGGTCAGCAAGACCAACGATGCCTTCAATTGAGGTCAATTACTTTGTTCTTTCAGAACAACAGAATAGCATGTATTAGTAGTGTAGTAGTTATTACATTCGCCTAATATGCGGAAGGTCGTAGGTTCAAGCCCCAGCTAAGATATTACTTTTTTAATTTTTAAAAATGTTTGTGCCCGTTCATTTCCCACTTTCTTTTCGAACATAACTTCGCAACATGGCTGTTCATTCGTGTTGTTCTGATTTCTTGGTGATGTAGTTTTTGTCTGTTTCCCCC
>MUZC01001815.1:96989-125745 GCA_002072015.1 Radix auricularia | reverse complement strand
GGTGAATGTAAGGTTAGGTTGAGTTATAAAGGTGAATGTAAGGTTAGGTTTAGTTATAAAGGTGAATGTAAGGTTAGGTTTAGTTATAAAGGTGAATGTAAGGTTAGGTTTAGTTATAAAGGTGAATTTAAGGTTAGGTTTAGTTTTAGAATTCTAATAGTTGAATTTTCCAATGTCTCTGTAATGTTGAATATCAACAAAGATGGCGGCCATGTTGAGTGGGAACGTGAAGTCGGATTTTACCCGTTTTTTAAAAGAATAAATAATAATAATTTAAAAAAAATAAATGGAAAAATTAGCTAGTAGGCTACGATAGTAAAGCTGCGCTAACCGACCGCCACTTTAAAGCTACCAGAACTCCGCTATAGGCACAGGACTGTAACAGACGATCAATGTAATTACAGGGTCGTGAAACAAAGTTATTATCATCTGCACACCTTAAATATATCAACAATTAAAAGCGTGCGCTTTAAATGATCATTTTATGAAATCATTGCATTTTATAGGAACATTAAGAACAGTAATAATAAACTCGCAGTGTTTGAAATTTAGCCACAGGTAATTAAAAAAAGTCACGTAAATAAAATGTTAAAAATATCTTGTTAAACACGGATGATTTTAAACATAAACAAAACGTTTTTTTCCCCTTCTCTCTACCTCGTTTTTTCCACCTTTGATCCAAATGAGGCGGTTTAAGTGCACGGAAGCGGAAAAAACAACAACCGTGGATTGTTCTGGAAACCTTTAACCCCAAAAGTGATCCCAAACATTGACCCCCCACCTTCCTTCCCATCCACAGATGTCTGGTATCAAACGGCAGCTCAAAGATAACGTGCATGAAGGCGGGGGAGAGAGGATTCTACGGCAGCACCACTCAGGGAGGAAATCAGCACACATTCTCACTTCCGGCGTCTGCTGGCTGCCATAGCAGACGGATTAATCCCTTTTTTGGGGAATGAACAACAAACGGGCAGCAGCAAAACATATGGGAACAGAAATATAAAAAAAAAATAAAATAAACAAACTTATGAGGGAAAAAAAATGTTTTTTATGAAACTATTTCTCAATAACTTTCGTTTTTGCATGTCTTTCGTTTGTTTTTTATGGATTCTCCCCCATCATCCCCCGCCCCCCCCCGGAAAAAAAACAACAACAAAAGAGTAAAAGATAAACATATTTTCTATCCCATGATTTTTTTTGTGCGGAAATAATTGAACGAGTTAAAAAAATAAATGGCTATTAGAATTCTATATCTAATGATCTAGCTGCACAAAATTACCAAATAAGGGACGTAAAAATAAATTCGAGTTAAGCTATTTAAATATAGATTCGTTTTCAAAACATAATGCATGGGAGAATATAAAGGCAAAGTCATTTGGGTGGGGTGTGTGAAAGGGGGGGGGGGGNGGGGAGGTGGGAGAGGGGAGGTAACAAAAACATATTTCATCAATGCCGTTTCGCTTTCACGGAATCATGTCGGGGTTGACTTGAAGCCACAAATAACCCCGTTTTAATGTTATGAATTACGGGAAAGTTCGCGCACATCAAAGCTAACAAAGTCACGTGGTTTTAAACTACTTGTCACAAAACCCAAATCTCTTTGCCATGTAAATCAAAATAAACACTATTTTGACATATGTTCTTTTGAGCCCAGGGGAGGTCAACCAGGGGAAAGCTACACACTGCAGGAGCGCAATGATGCGATTATAAGTCTGATTTATCACTAACAATCTCGCTGCTAAAAAAATAAAAAAAAATAATAATATTTGAACAGAGCGACTGATGATAGTAAATATTGATAAAAATTCTATCTTTTAAACTTTCTTTTGTTGCTCTCCGGGTTATTTATGCAGAGGGGTCGTCCACAAATAACGCTACGCGCAGTGGCGTAGCTATGGGAGGGGTAGGGGGTCCAAATTCTAAATTCTCCCTGGGCCCCCACCAGGCCCCAAAATTATGGTCCACAATTTTTTTTTACATTTAGCACTACAAATTCCTAGCTGAGGAGGTTACGTATTTGTAACGGTGTGTGACGAGGCGGAGGAAGTGTTTGAAAATTGTGACATCACATAAAAAATGGGCAAAATAAATAAAAAATTCCACCTAAATATGTTTTATTATTTTAGATATACAGACGCTCCTTCTATGCAGAAGATAATTGCGTTCACAGACCATGAGAGATGATCTTTTGGCAAGTGATGTAGCTGTCACAGGCCACGGCTATTACGGTTCCACGCATTACCCAGCCGCCTAACTATTGTCTAGTTAGGTATCCATTCAGAGCTGGGTGACTCGGGGACTCCTCAAGCCCCGGGGACAAATCCTCACCTTCGCGTGTATTCGAACTCGTGACCATCGGTACGCCAGTCGAGCGCGCTACCACTCGACCATCGCTTACAATTTATTTCATGAAGTTTTCAATGGCTTCACACGTGTTTCGATATTTTATTTCAGCCCATACTTTAATGACTTAAAAGTAATTTGCAACATTTCAATTTTCAGTATTTTTGGGTGGGTGGTGGGGGTGGGGTGGGTTCTAAGCTAGGGGGTTTAAGTTTTTGTGACAAATTGTGACGAGAGGGGAGTGGGTTAGAATTGGCAAAAATCGCGTGACGACTTTTTTTGACAGCCCAAGAATAAATAAACATTTCCTTACAACGTCATTTGTATGTTAGTTTTAATGCTCAATCTAAGCTTCGTATACTACAAATGTGTAAAACTGAGAAACGACAATGTAATACAGCACTTAGACATAGAGAATCCATTAGCACAAACAAACACATACAAATACTTGTTCTTCTTGTTTTTCTTGTTCGGAATTGAGATACGCCATGGGCTGTAGGATCAAACCACGAAACCGAAACTATAGCAACTCTGTTTCATGGGCGTCGCTAGGAATTTTTCCAGGAGGGGGGGGGCAGAAAATTCACGTTTTTTAATTTTCCAAAAATGACGTCACGCGCCTATGGGGAGGGAGTCCCCAACTTTGTGACGAGGGGGAGGGGAGTTTAAGAATTGTGACGTCACGTCAAAACATGCTACTATAAGCCAAAGTTCCACTTTAAGATTTGATTTCTTACGATCTATTTTATTTCGTTTTGCACGGATTACCGCGTGTTACGATATCAGAGTGTAGCCTTACACTAAATACATACTAAAATAACAATAAAGTGTTTTGAATCAAGCTCATTTTCAAATAGACAACACCACGTAAAGGTGGGGTGTCACAGCTTTATGACGTCATAATTGGGGGGGGGCGGTCTAAGTTTTTGTAACGAAGTGTGACTAGGGGGAGGGGGTGGGTTAATAATCGGCCAAATTCACGTGACGTCAATTATGGACTGCCCCTAGCTGACAATGCTATACAGGTTTAATTTTCAATTAAATTTGAGTTTAAGTATAACATAAGTGCCGCAGAAGTCTTAGAAATTAAAAAGACTCACAAAATAGCGCTGAAATAGCTAAAATATAACATATATAAATGCATTTAATAAATCAAAAACTTAAGTTCTCATAGGAAAATTAAATTTTGCTGTGAAATAATATACGTGTAAAAACTGCAGGATTGCCTAAGATGGATAGAAAATTATTTACAGGCTTTAAAAAAAACAACAACGAAAAGTAGTGCAATCTCGGGATTTCGAAATGCCGTTATTAGAAGTTTTTGGGGCGTCTGCAGCATCTGACTTATCATTGGCATTGAGGACATCAGTACAAGTCAACAGCCAGACACAGCTGTGGCTACTGTTTCTACTTTTATTGTGGCTGTCATTTATTCATTTTCTAAATTTGATATTGGAAGGTATGTCTGAACCCACGACCTTTCAAACGAGTTGAAATTGCAGCTGATTCGTGATTATACTCGCAAATTTTAAAAGGTGTCTTTTGTAATTATTGTGTGTTGTTTCCGCAAAAAGTAAATCGATGAATTCAGTTGGCATTAGTCATCAAACCATGCAAAAAATATAAAGATTTTAACGAAGATCAAGCTAGCCACATGCAAATCATATGACACAAAGGATATCATGAAGATGCAACTGCAAACAATTTTGATGCATTATTGAAAGCCAAAGCAGTTTCTATAGATGGGCAGTTGGACTCATCATTTAGAAGACAAATTCAAGAAAATCGCAACAAACTGGGTTCCCTCATTGCTACAATCCTATTTTGCGGCATGCATGATTTAGTACTTCGTGGAAAAGAATTAAATTTTCGTAATTTTTATGACCTGTTAAAGTTTCATGCAATCTGGAGATGAAGTTCTTGGTTATCATTTGTTAAGTGTTTCTTGTTGTGCCAAGTATATCTCGGCAACGGCATGGGTTCAAAATAGTGACTGTCAAAACAGCGACCGTCATAATATCGACTTCAAAAGAGCGTCTGTATTAAAACAGCAACCGTCAAAACAGCGACCGTCAAAATAGCGACCGTCAAAACGGCGACTTCACCGCAAATTTTTTCTTGTCCAACCGTTCATAAAACACAGTGGTTCTAAACTTTTTTCAGTGTAAATACTTTTTAGTGATTAATTAGACATTGAAAATAACTATTTCAGGCCTTTTTAAATTTTTACTAGATAACAATATTAAAATATATTATTTTTATTATTTTTAATTACAAGGAAAAAAAACACAATATTACGAGGGTAAAAACGAGGGTAGAAAAATCCGAGGATCAAAATGTCCTGTAGTCGAACTGTCTCTAGCTTAAAAAAGCAGCCCCACGCCATCACTTCCACTACCACGCAATCCCCCTCAATTAATCGATAGCATCTATGTTAGCTAATCGCTATTGAGCTCTCTGCAAAATATATTTGACTGAAGTAATATCAGTTATATTTTTAATGTTTTACGGAATTAAAAAAAAAATTCGTCCCGAAAATGTGTATACACTTTTTAAAACACCAACATTTATTTAAACACACCTCCAGTTGATTGTAGTTAATTTTGTATTGTCCCTTCTCTACAAAAATCCTACATGGCTTATCATGTCATCCTTTTCTTGATTTTATAAACTCCATTGTAGGCTAGGTACAGTAAGTTTTTCAAACATTATGACAAGCAAAAGAAAAAAGTCGCTATTTTGATACAGTCGCTGTTATGATGCAGTCGCTATTATGACGGTCGCTGTTTTGACAGTCGCTATTATGACTGTCGCTGTTTTGACAGTCGCTATTCTGCCCGGATGCTCTCGGCAACCATGCAAATCCCTATAATTTATCGAAATTTGTTGGTCTCTCTAGCGTGAAGACATTGTTCGTGAAGGAAATCATTCAGTTGCATTTTCTCTACTTGCCGACGAGACAAATGACATTTTGGGCATTGAGTTGATGTAACTTGGTGTTAGATTTGTCAATGAACAAAATGAAAAATGATGGTCACAGAAGAATTACTGGGATATATTCAAATGGTCTATAGAACAACTGAAGTTTTAGCCAACACCATCATTAAAATTCATTAGAATTTGGATTATATGTGACAAAGCTTGTTGGTTAAGGATAGTGCTGTTCTAAAATCTAAGGTAAAGAAGGAGGAATCCAAGCAATAATTAAAAAACAAAATACCCAAAAGGAGCATTTGTAAATTGCAGTTCACATAAACTTAATCTTGTCGTGAACGATTTAATTCTATACAAAACACAATAGGAATAATTAAATCAATTAAAGTGTTTTGCGCGGAAGTTATCAGCGAAAAAAACTAAATCAAAAGTTCCTTTGCTATGTGAAACTACATGGACACATAAATATAAATGCTGGCGTATTTTTGCTAAAAATGTGACAGAAATTTTATTCACAACAATCAGTAATGTAATCAATCATAACTGCAGATATAATTATTTTTTTATGCTTGATATGTGTACACTGTCTTCAATGTAATTAACTTGCGGGGAATTTAGTTCAGTTTAATTGTAACAAATGTATGACATTTTTCTCATACGTAGGGGGGTAGCAAATGCCCCCTTGCCCCCCCCTGTATACGCCCATGCAGGGGCGGATTAAGACTGCACGGGGCTCCGGGCTGCAATCAAACGGGGACCCTATCCAGCCAGCATCCTTAAAATAAAATGATTGTTAACAGCTAATATAAGACTGTAACTAAATATTAATAATGAAAAAAAAACGAACACGAAGAAATAACTGTTTGAAGTGTTCGCGGTATGTTATAATGGAGTGTGAAAAGAAAAAAATTATTATCCCCTGCTGGGAATGGAACCCGACACCGGTAGAATCACGAGCCTGTACTATCTCCACACGGCCAGCGGAACCTCTCGAAAATCGGAAATTTAAAAAATATAAACGATATTTTATATCATGCGAAGTGAACCAATTAAAGTTTTTCGATTATTAAGTACTATCAATACTATCATGTCTGAACGCGGTCAGTTGTATATATAGTATTTATTAATTTATTATATTTTCAAGGGTTCGTGCAAACATTTGTACACTTTTATTATAAAATATAAAAAGTTTGGGGGCCCCCAAACCGTCGGGGGCCCCTGGCTTTAGCCCGTTCAGCCCCCCCCCCTTAATCCGCCATAGTGCCCATAGCGCCCATGCTCTGTATATAATAAAAAAATACCAGACTAGAAACGAGACCTAAACCATGATTAAGTATAAGACGACATGATTATCTGTATAGAATGCTCTTCTGTAATGGTTAACGTTAATCTTCATCACAGACAACAGCTGCACTCAGTGGAATGTGATATACTGAACGCGGACAAGGGGACACGGTGGTCGAGTGGCAGCGCGTTTGACTGGTGTAACGATGCTACTGTATAGATGAGATAAGAAGATAAGGTTCGATATCCATTATGTATCATTATTTTTGTTATAAATATTACATGTTTTTAATGCAATTATGCTCAAGATTACTTCCGGTCCATACAAGCCTCGGAAAACTGAATACAGCCTTAGAAAAGTGAATACGGCCTCAGAAAAGTGAATACAGCCTCAGGAAAGTGAATACAGCCTCAGAAGAGTGAAGACGGCCTCAGGAGAGTGAATACAGCCTCAGAAAAGTGAATACAGCCTCAGGAAAGTGAATACAGCCTCAGAAAAGTGAAGACGGCCTCAGGAAAGTGAATACAGCCTCAGAAAAGTGAATACAGCCTCAGGAAAGTGAATACAGCCTCAGAAAAGTGAAGACGGCCTCAGGAGAGTGAATACAGCCTCAGAAAAGTGAATACAGCCTCAGGAAAGTGAATACATGTCAAAGATAGGGATAAGATTACTGCTGTTAAATAAATACAGGAACACAGGAGTCAGGCTACGGTCTGTTGAAGTATTTATTTGTTGAATCAAAACCTACAATGACAAAGATTAATACCTGTTTTAACAAAGGGGCAATTTTAAAAGCAATTGACAAGCGATTAGACAAATATTATAAAAAGGGAAGCAAACCCCAGAATTGTATTACCAAACAAATATAATGAATTACCTACCTGTTAAAATTTTTTTATGCGTTAAAGTTGACAGTTAGGGAATGGGAGATGGGAAGGGGGAATTTAAAAAAACCCATATATATATATATACCTCTTATCTAAACTTTCATGCCACAATTACTTTAGATTAGCAAAAATCTTTAGAACAATCTAAATAGCGTTATTGTAGCGGGTGACCTTGTGATGTTTGTGGTTCAAAAGGCGAGAGTTATTTGTGTACTGACCTATATTTATATAATAACAAAACAACAAAAACTTGTACATCTTTTCCACTGATGACCATATTGCAAGGCACAGTCCGGGGAAGAAGAAAAAGAGGCAGACCAAGGAAGAGATGGGATGGCGATATCAAAGAGTGGACCGGCCTGTCATTTAGCGACTCCCAGAAGGCAGCTCAGAACCGTGACACATGGCATGAGATAGTGTGCAGCTCAAAATGGTGTGCCAGCGACCCAGCGTCGGGTTAAGGGACAGTTAAGTTCAGATGACATTAACATTAATTCGCTGTTTTTTTTTAATACACACCATTAATTTCTGATAATTTACAATAATAGGCTTTTGACACTCAACAGTACCTGTAATAAATTCTACACCCAGAAAAACATTTGGAAATAAACAGTATACATACAATAATAAATTGCTATAAATGCAATAAAATATCATGTAAGGACTAGGGCTGGTACTGAGTAAAAAAGGAAATGTTAGATTAATCGGAAAAAAATAATCGATTAATTTAGCTAAATTTTAATTTTATAACGCAAATATAGATCTCATTAAGTTGTGATTCATTATTTCGCGAAATCGGTTAAGTCTATGTAATTCCATTGCTCTCAAATTTTGTGACGTAACACAGTAAATTCGTTCTGCTATGCAAGAAATACGATAGAAAAACCTTTATGTTCACGCTTGCACGTCTCTATAAATAATAGCAATACGACGGAAAATTGTGTAAATAAAACAATATCTTATTAATAAATTGGAAAAAAATAGAAATCATTTTCTTAAATTGTAATCGAATTTTATTTGACCAAATTAATTTTAATCGATTAATTTTTAAATGATTAATCTATTAATTAATATTTATTTTTGGAAGCCCTAGTAAAAACTATAAATATTCATAATGTAGTGAAATAAATCAAACACAGACTAACATTTGGGTCTTTCAGTATGCCACACGAGAGATTGGGCAAAGAGTGCCGCATATTTTTGCACAACTCGAAGGCTCTCAATGATTAAAGCTAGTTCACAAACTTGTCAGAAAAAGGTTCAAGTCTTCCTGATTTGCACCAATTACAATAAGTTTATAAAAAGACGAAATTTTCATTGATAAGACTTTGGGGCTTTGAGCGTGGCTAAAAGAATATTGTCACCTCGCTTCTTTGAGCGTGGCTAAAAGAATATTGTGACCTCGCTTCTTTGAGCGTGACTAAAAGAATATTGTGACCTCGCTTCTTTGAGCGTGGCTAAAAGAATATTGTGACCTCGCTTCTTTGAGCGTGGCTAAAAGAATATTGTCACCTCGCTTCTTTGAGCGTGGCTAAAAGAATATTGTCACCTCGCTTCTTGCACCACGATGCGTAACGGTAAGATAAGTAAAAATTCTAGATATTTGTAGAAAACCTTTCAATGTAACACTCGTCGAGTTTCTACTTGAAGTTGGAACCAATCCCAGAAAGTTTGTTTCTCAGACATCACTATATAACGAGGGAACTTTTTATTGGATAAGCCTGTTACTTGAATTACCACGGAGCGTGTTAAACTTATTTTATGATATTTTAAGCTGTTATAGAACAGGGGTCGGGAAACCATGGCTGCATCTTGCTCTCAGAAAAATGTTTGATTATAAAATAAGTTTATTCAGACTCCTTTGAACTTCATATTAATTGCATATAAAAACTACATATTAATTGTATACAAATTAACATTATTTGAAATAATGCAGAAACGTAATTATTGTACTTTCAGTGTTGAAATTACACAAAATTCACACATTTACCTTAATTTTTAGTTTTAAACATAATGTATGGCTCTCACAGAATTACTTTTCAAAATATGTGTTGTTTAGGGCTCTCTCGGGCAAAAAGTTACAAGATCCTGTATTAGCGGGACAAATCTGTTCTGTGATGGGATGCGATACATTTTGAGTCAGATGCCATGTAACGATTCACCCCCAAAACGTAATGGATGTGTTGGGACGAGACAATGCCTGCCAGCGAGAATTAACAACTAATGCCTTACAGGTCACGTGGTCAGAATAACTTTGACATGAGATTGCAATCAAGAAGCAATGGTTGTGAATGAATATCAAGTTGACAAATGCAATACGTGTACACTAATATCAAGTCCGTAGGCAATACAAGTGCAGGAATATCAAGTTAATAAGATGAACTGATAATTTTTGCACCAGCAATCAGTCGCGTAGCTACCTCACACTGGTGAGACCTTTACTAAAATATGCATGTTCCGTATGGGTCTCATCCACTAAAGAAAATATTGATAAACTAGAACAAATTCAAAAAAGAGCTGCCAGATTCATGACAGGAGAATATTTAAAACTATTAAAAGAAACACCATTAGGTAAATCATTAAACCTTGAAACACTAGAGCAGGGGTCTCCAAACTACGGCCCGCGGACCAGATACGGCCCGCGAGGCCCTCTCATCTGGCCCCTGGAGACCTTTTGATTAAAAAAAGATATTATTTTTACCTGTAGTTTACCACAAAACTGTGTGTCGTTGGTCCCCAAACTGCTGTTTGACAGTTAATGCGGCCCTCTGGCACAAAAGTTTGGAGACCCCTGCACTAGAGGAAGAACCAATAGTAAATTAGTAATTATACATAAAGCAATTAATGTAATTTAGAAATACAACACAAAGATAACTTAATACAACCCTCTGATATACATAAAGATAAAAACATTCACTGTGCATAACTCTTTTTAATTCTTCTCAACAGTTTTTTGAATGAGAGAAAAACAAATTTATACTTGCAACTTTAAAAAGAAAAAAAATAATTTAAAAAAAAAGTGATAACAATTGGATCATGTTCAGCTGAGTGTACTCCTGCTAAGTTTAAGGTGTGGTTGTCACAGTTATTTCTAGCAAATATTCGCTGTTGATGGCCGGAACTATGCCCAGTCATTACAGCAACATTGTCATACCGCCGGGACCGACAGTCGGCTAGACTGCGCTTAGAGGTATGTTAACAGATTCCAGTTTGTGTACGATAACTCTTTCAAGGCTTGCTGCGTCTTTGGAATGTATCTGAACAAAACCCCCAAAATTATTCTTTGATGGTTACTTTTTTAAATTTGAAGATCCACATCCACAAATCTGATGACTTGAGAAAGCTGTTGCCAGTGTCCTAAATCGGGTATTGAGATACCATATCACTTTTTTTTTTACCCGATTTCACTCAACAGCGGATTCTTTACAGTCGATGTAAGTAGCTGGATAAATTCATTTCGGTTTTCCGGTGATAAATAAGATATTGAACCTGGAATTTCTCGGGCACGTAGAGCAACGAGTTTGATCACAGAGAGAAAGTTGCAAATAATTATTTTTGTCAAAATATCGCGCCAATGAAGTTCTTCCAATTTCCCACTCCCTGCAACTCACAGTTTTAAAACAACCCCATCAGAAATAGAACATTGTGGATATGTAATTTCTTAATGAGTAGAATGCGCCCCTTAATGCTCAATGGGGGCGTCCAAATCATGCTTGGCGACTGGTTTGAAATTGCAATCGTGTTTGGGATACATTAGTTTACATAAAAATTAAATTAAATAACATGTTTTAATACTCATTTTGGCACCCCCTAACGGGGGGCCGGGGTACATATGTCCTCCCCCCCTGCATCCCATAGCTACTCCACTGCCAGCAAGTATGAAACACTAATGAATATAGGACTCAATAAAAATGTTTGGGATAAAATATTATTTTTCTATTTTTAGATAGTTTTGTCACTCCGCCATTATCTGCAATAAAGTGTCTCCACTGACAGATTCGGCGTAAAAAAATCCACAAAAACTGACGATTTAATATCATGTATACAATTTCTGAAACATCAATCCTCTTAGAGTCTGTCTTGTGGAAAGTTTTGACATTTATGTGGCTAAGTTTTTGGTCGAATATGTAACAGATAGTTCATTTGAAAAAAAAATCATATGAATATTAAGATTCCTTCTTTTATGTCTGTCCCGCAATGACTTTAAAGAGAAGTCGGTATTTATTCAAACAGTCTCACGAGCCTCTGACCGAGTTGTTGAAATAGTTTGTCTTGCTTTGTTGTCTGGTGTCACATTGAGGCAACACTAATTATATACGTCGGTGTTGAACATTAAAAAAAAAAAACAACAAAAACCCACAAGTGTTTCAAATAAAATTCCCAGTCAGAGGGAACTGGATCGCTAGCAGCTACGTTTTGTATTGTTGAACGTACAAGTTTCTATGGTCCTAAACGTCATCACAATGTACATTAGAGAGATAATCTTTCATGACTGGTATGTGGTCATTATACTGTATCAAATTACTGTATTATACAAATTACATATTTACTATACAGATGTCATGCATTTTTAACATTAATTTTAAGTACTGCTGCGGTAATTAACGATTAATTTCTCGATTAATCGTTTAAAAATTTAAACGATTAAATTATTTTTTGGCGATTAATTGACCCATCACTTACAAATTATTGGAAGTCAAAAAGTAAAAAAATAAAAATAAAAATAAAAAATTGCTGGCAATAAATAATAAATTTCCTTACAATTACACGAACATTTTGGTTTTAAACTATTGACTGACGGGAATGTTCAAAATTTTGATAAAGTTTGCCTACCCTGGTTTTAACACATTGCCTAAATATTAAACCAAATGAAAAGCATATTAAGCTAATAGCAGTATTGGAGTCTGACTCAGAAACAGAACAGGATGACAGCTCTTCTGATGAATTACTGCGTTACAAAATGGAGATGAAAGTTCAGAATCCATTAACCCTCTACAAAGGTAGAAACTTAATAAGCACCGATATGCGATAATGTCATTCCTTGTCAATTTAGATTTCCTGCACACCAGTTACTTCAGTTCCGTGTGAATGATTGTTCAGCTCGGCTGGTTACATTGTCAATTAGACCCAATCATCATATGAACCAAATAATGTCAAGAGACTTTTCTTTTTGCGTCGTATGTTAAAAGATGACATATAAACGAGACATTCCAGTGTTATTTAGATTTTCAACAAGAACCTTTAAAAAGTGTCACTTATGAAATCATGAATTTTAATTTTTGGCTATAATCAAAATTAACGATTAATTAATCATTAATATTTCAAAGTTAACTATTAAATTTAAATTAATCGTTAACATCCCTAAACTTTAAAGTAATTATTTCTTGATTTTTTGCAGAATAATTCCTTATGTATTTATTCTACAACTGACCATAATAAAATAAAATAGAATAAAATAAAACAAAAATATATAAATAAAAAAATATAATAATAATGAAATGAAATTTTTAAAAACCACTTCTTTAAATAGTTCTGTGATTGAAAGACCCACAATTTATTTTGCTGTGTCCCATGAGAGGTTTTCGGTTATTTAATGAAAGTGGCATACAAACGTAATGCTTAATATATGGGACAGAAATGTGAACCTATCTCGAGTGAACCACTTCAGAAACTCAAAGATAACACTGATGACATTAACCAGGACCAGTATATCATCATTCATGTATTTAACATATTCGTTATCCGATAGCACTTCTGGCATTAAACAGGCCCTTTATATCATGCAAGCCAGGGGCGTCACAAGGGTTGGTGTCACCCGGGGCGGTAGCTCATGGTGTCACCCGGGGCGGTAGCTCATGGTGTCACCCGGGGCGGTAGCTCATGGTGTCACCCCCTCATGATTTAACCCATAGAACTCCTCCGCGTCTTCCAGTGCCAAATAACGGGAATATATAGAATTTTACGGTCTGGTGTCATCCCCCCGATGGTGTCACCGCACACCCTAGCGACGCCACTGATGCCAGCATTTAACATAATATTCGTTATCCGATATATCGCAGACCTCCAGACAATTTTAATGACAACACATTAAAGTCCTGGTTGCTGTCTGGTGATCGTGTCCAAGCCTGTCATAATCTTCATTAAAATGTCATGCATGGCGCAACTGTTTGTGATACAGACCACTAGTCAATGACATACTGAGCTTCGTGGAGTTTTTTTTAGTAAAGGGTCTGGCTGGATAATAAAAAAAAATGGTGATGGGGGTGGGGTGGAGTGACAGGTGGTGATAAGTGGGGCTAGAGAATGGGCGGCGAGGTGGAAAGGTTGACAGAGATAAGAATCTTAACGCAACGCGACTGCATCAATTTGGTGTCGTATTTGGGGAATACATTTTTTTCTCTATTGAAAGCAGTTCGGGATGTTCCTATCTGTAAGCATTTAGCGTTTGTTCAGGATCATATATGTTAATACTATGTCTATGATGGTATATATGCACGTTTAGTCTGTGTTTATGATGGTACATATGCATATTAAAGTCTCTGTTTATGATGGTATACATGCATATTAAAGTCTCTGTTTATGATGGTATATATGCACATTTAGTCTGTGTTAATTATGATATATATGCACATTTAGTCCATGTAATGAATGTATATATGCACATTTAGTCCATGTAATGATGATATATATGCACATTTAGTCCATGTAATGATGGTTGATATGTACATTTATTCTGTGTTTATGATGGTTATTGTGAACTTTTAATGATCTTATCAAATGTTTCTAAGATGTCAACGAATATTCCGTTAAAGACAATATCTTTGTTATCGCATTAGAATTATTGATGATTTAAAACAAAATAATTAAAATTATTATCATTATTAATTATTTTAAAATGAGACAGTTGAGAGTTTTGATTATTTGCTGGGGAATGTTGATGAACCAGAAAGTTACGATGAGAATATAAGTATGTGATCTGTCATCAAGTTTTTTGTTCTTAAATAATTATTTTATGTTACTGGCAACACTTTAAATTCTAAAACCGTTCATTAAAAAAAATACCCGGTAAAAAAAAACAACAGGTCTTCTTTCTCACCACATCATTAAGAGAAATTATTATCATTATTGAAATATTATTGAGATATTGCTACTTGATGACCATTTGTGACCAGAAGCGTCGTGGTTTGTGTTTAGCTGAAGACAATGCAGTTTAAAAATATTTATTTCAAACGTCGCTTACTTCATTCTCTGTGCGTGTTCATCTATCTACCGATCTAATTCTCTTCATGGTTCAACCATGTCGGACACCGAGTTGTCTTCCTGCTCCACTGACCAAATCAGCTTGCAAGAAAAGTTAGTGCAGAGTGTTGGGGGGGGGTCATCGAGACCAAGCCAACAATCCGTTCAATTGAGGTCAATTACTTTGTTCTGTCAAAACAACAGAATAGCATGTATTTCATAGTGTAGTGGTTATTACATTCGCCTAACACGCGGAAGGTTATAGGTTCAAGCCCCAGATAAGACATTACTTTTTAAATAATTTATTTTTTAAAATGGTTGTGTTTGTGCCCGTTCATTTCCCACTTTCTTCGCAACACTGCTGTAAGCTTTGTTTCTCGACATTGGCATAATAACTTCGTGCTCTCCGTTGTGCTCAGTGACAGAAAAGTAGTCACACACTCTTTTCAACAATTACTTTTGTTGTATACAACAATTGTATGTTGCTCTCTCCAGAGTTCCTTCTTTTCATTCACTCACATCGTTTGCCCAAACCCATCCCATTTGGACAACTATGTTTTTCAGGAAGTTTTCACCCGTCACTAAATCATTAGTGGCGTATGCTTCAACGCGGCTCGGCCATTAGTTTATGTTTGGCAAACTAGGGTGTTGCAGGGTGGGGGTGACAAGTAGCTAACCGCAGAACAACTCTGCATCGGCATTTATCCCCGCCCCAAGGTTCATTCACTTTTTTCTGATTTCTTCGTGATGTCTGTTCAACCCCACCCCCCAAAAAAAACTTTGTTATCCATATTTATGAACAAATCTGCGGCGTAAGCTACGCCGCGGGCATCTCGTCTAATATATTCTAATACAAGGGTTCTCAACCTGTGGTCCGTGGAGATGTGCCTGGTGGTCCGCGAGAAAAGCATGCAATTTAAATTAAAAACATGAAAAGGTTTAAATGTTGTCCAATTTGGAATTTATTTATTAACTTTTCACTCGCTGGCGATAGCTTAGCGCCGAAAACAATATGTTTTGAGTATATGTTTACTTTTAGCTGTACCTGAAATCACAAAGCGTCTTACTAGATTCATTAAGACTATTGCAATATTTGATATGTTAACATTCAAAAAAAATAAAAATAAATTGAAAACGATTATTAAACAAGCCATAAATTAATATAAACATTATTAAATTAATAAATCAATTAAATTGATTGAACACATGGATAAATTTCTAATAAAGAAAAAAAAAACTAAAAAAGGAGTAGAACAACATTGATTAGTCCTCATACTCATCCCCACAATCTGTTTGTGAATAAAATGGTGTTCTGGAGAGAAGAAATTATGATTTACCATACAACAATATCATGAAAGGAATGTGTGCCTGAGGTTTATATGCGTCATGGCAACTGATCAAATAGACCACAGCGTGTAATATGCTCGCAAATTCTTGGAAATGAACCGATGAAACCTGCAAAACTTCGAAGACATCTGAAAACAAATCACAACGTCTGCTCGTAGAAACCATTGGAATACTTTCCGCGCTAAAACATTTACCTGATAGTCTGAAGTCCTGCATACAAAAAAGCAAACCGAAGTCAATGAAAGGGTTAAGAGCATCATTGTTGGTGGCTAAATGATTTGCACAGGTCAAAGAGCCTGGTTATCACAGGGGAGAATTGTGTAAAACAGACTATTTGAGTTCAGTGATGCTGTGAGAAAATTTCATGGAGGAAAAAAACCAACGCTTGTTGATCATTTGAAAGATAGCTCATTTATTTTCCAGCACGTCAGTAGCACTGGCGGTCCGCGGCTAAGGCACAAATTGTTCCAGTGGTCATTGAACCTCAAAAGTTTGAGAACTACTGTTTTAATATAATATACTGCGGTAAGGCGCGTCTGTGTGCAGTAACTTACTATTTTTTAAATTCAAAATTTAGTCATAAAGTAATAAACGTTAGGGTGTCGAGATTAAATGAGTGTGTTGTGTTTGTCACCGTAAAATATATTATGACTCGACCTCATTGTTTGAGCTTATAATAATTTGTGAAAAGAAAACGGTGTAAATAAGAAGAAATGTATGCACTGTATTGAGATTAATGATAATTGGTGGCAGTATTATTTGTATGTAAAGGGACACCTTTGTGAAATTTTAAAGGTTACTCTTCATGGGTAGTTGCAGGCATCAATATCATCACTCAACCTGGGTAAAAAGGAGAATATGAAAGTATTGTTATTGTTATTTTGCCGACCCCGTAGCGTAGCACAGGTATAGCGTTTGTGTTACATATGTATGAATGGTAGAAATACTTTCCATTTTTTTTTCTGCAATCGGTGACTTAATGCAAGTTTGTTTGTAGCTATGTACTGTACTTGTATGTGTGTGTATGTGTGTGTGTGTGTTTGTGTGTGTGTGTGTGTTTAACTGTGTACATGTCTGAGTGTCAGTGTGTGTGTATTTAAGGTCGCTTTAAAAAAACAAGGGATAATTAAATCAGGTATGTGGCGCGCTTAATGACATTAGTGGCATGTCTGCGTATCCACGCTGTTGGACTGGTTTGGTAATTAAACAACTATGGGAGGTGTGGGGGATGGGAGGTGTGGGGGATGGGAGGTGTGGGGGATGGGAGCATTGTGACATCAAACAATATGGACACGTAACTCCCTTTTTTTAAAAAAAAGAATAATCGTCAACAAAATCAGATGCATTCTTTAAAGAGATATAATAATACGTTCTTAGGTTTAAACGGCGAGAGAAGAGTTTGTGTTTTGTGGTTATCTCGAGTCCAGAACAACTTTTTAGATAATTCAATTGATCACTACACATTTTGTTAGCATTAAGCTAATTTCATTTTCTTGTCCAAAGCATTGACTCAGAAGTTTCAACTCAAGAAATAACATCTACCCCTTATTGACCGTGTCTTTCAACAAAAGTATCCATTGACATGTATGTTCGAAAATGTGTATCTAAGCACCTATAAGGACATATGAAGTACTTTTGAAATTCTTTTGTGATTTTTGTGTGTTTAGAGAATTTTTTTTTTATTTTTTATTTCATAAGAGAACGAGCAAGGCTGTCACTGGACGATAACACAGATACATACAGACTAAAGAGAACAGAGGGCCTTGCTGTCAATGAATGAAGCAGCAAGACTTAAATTAATTTGGGCACGCATGTGACATGACGGGCTAACAAGTAACTCGGACATTTATCTTTTAAAGTTGAACAACAACCTCATGTTGTTGAATATTGACCTAAACAGCTAGTTCAGTTCATACTAGGTACGTACAACGTATTGTGACTTATTCTTCGGTTAATTTAATGAACCAATTTAAAACAAAACAACATATTGTACTTCATACACTGTTCATTTAATACACCCATTCAATGAATTGTACCTCATTTCTCGGTTAATTTAATACATATATGCAATTAAAACAATGTATTGTACTAATTAATCGGTTAATTTAATACATCGGTTATTTTAATACATCGGTTAATTTAATACATCGGTTACTTTAATACATCGTTAATTTAATACATCGGTTAATTTAATACATCTATTCAATAAAACAATGTATTGTACCTCATTAATCGGTTAATTTAATACATCAGTTAATTTAATACATCGGTTAATTTAATACATCGGTTAATTTAATGCGTTTAATTAAATACAATGGTTAATTTAATACATCGGCTAATTTAATACATCTATTCAATAAAACAATGTATTGTACCTCATTAATCGGTTAATTTAATACATCAAAGCAAACTATTCCCTAAATATATTAACATATGTTCAGACCCTCTACCTACCCCCCCCCTTTTATCCCTTCGTCCCAGACCTGGTGGGAGATTAGGGGAGGGGGCAACAAACAAGTCTCGTGTAGTGACTCTACTTGACGCAATGTTAAGTGTCGAGATACGCTCTGAAACCATTTCCTGTACAGTAGTTGGCAGTCTGCATTGGGGATGTGTGGCTGGTTGTGTCGGGTTCATTAAACGATCACCAGTTTGGATCGACATGTAAACGATTACTGATATTCTCTAGTTCTTTGCAATCTTAGTATAGCAGCGTAACCTTAAAGTTAAAGAATAGTAGCTGTACAATTGTTTATATTAAAGCAACCAACGGAGAAAGAAAATTTGAACATCTAGTATACAACATCATTAACCCCCCTTAAACCAGTAAAGGGAAAAAAAGAGTTGATCCGTTATTTTAATCTCTCTTTGATGATTTAAAAAAAAAATTAATTTTTGAATATCAAAAACATCATATAAGCATCGTTTATTTATGTGGATAATTAAATTAGAAAAAATTTACTTTTTGGTCTTTCAATAGCATTTATTTTCTTTAGGGAAGTTTTTTTTTTTTTTTTTTAACTCTGCAAATATTCTCTAGAATTTATTTCATTTTCGAATTGTCATGAGTTGACTTTATTTCCAACCATTGTGATAGAGTCATTTGTGGCAACTGAACGGATAAAAACATGCTGGCAAGGCTGACCATGGCGTGTGTGACAGGTCTGTTGGTGCTGACGTCATCGCTGCTGGCCCAGGGAAGTTTGTTGGACATCACCTCGGAGATACACGGCATCGTCACGGCCCACAACAACGCACGGAGAGCAGTAGGGGCCGCAGATATGCTGCAAATGGTGAGACGTGATATCTTTATTGAGCCCTAAGCACAGTGTGTATATGCTACCTTCATAGAGCCCTAAACCCATTGTATATAAATATATGCTCTCTTTATAGAGCCCTAAACACATTGTATATAAATATATGCTATCTTTATTGAGCCCTAAACACGTTGCGTATATGATATTTTCATAGTGCCTTAAAGACATTGTGCTGAATGTGCTATAGCCAGTTTTTAGCTACAGCCTTAAAATGTATGCCGGACTATAGAATGGGCCCTAATAACTAAATAGGATTTGCAGGACCCTTTTTGCAGATGAAATTAACTGTGGCAAAAAGCAATTATTGACGGATGGACAGAACCAGAAATGCTAATTGCTAGACAGACAAAAAGTAGAAATTCTAATAGATGGAAAGACTGAAGTAGACATTTTAACAACTTGGTAGAAATTTTAGTTGCTTTTGTTCCATGAGTTAGGTTATACGGTTAATGTAGAAGTTATCAAATACATAAAAGTTATAGAATTAATAGAAGTAATTGAATACATAGAAGTTATAGAAGTTTTAGGACTTACAGATGTTATAGAAGTTACAGAGAGTTTAGAGGTTATAAAAGTTACTCAAGTTATATAAGTTATAGGACTTATAGAAGTTATTGGAGTTATATGAGTTATAGAAGTTATAGAAGTCATAAAAGTTATAGAAGTTATAGAAGTTATAGAAGTTATAGGAGTTATAGAAGTCATAGAAGTTATAGAAGCTATAAAAGTTATAGAAGTTAAATAAGTTATAGAAGTTATAAAAATTATAGAAGTCATAGAAGTCATAGAAGTTAAAGAATCTATAGAAGCTATAGAAGTTATTCAAGCGATAGAAGCTATAGAAGTTATAGAGGATATAAAAGTTACATGCGACATACAGATAAATAGACATAATCTAAAAATGCATTAATCTTTACAGTTCGTTCGATCGATCTGAAATTTTAATACATCATTTTTATCACCGCCACGAGTCTGCCTGCGGAGAAGTGGGTTAAAAATCGATCCAAAGTTTTTTTCGGCATACAAGCAGGCAAGCAGACACCTCGAGTTAATATAAAGGATTTAAAACAAGAAACAATTAAATAATGTGCTGCATTTATGATTGATTGATACCCCCTCCCTCAATGGAATTCACCCATTTTTATTTAGTCGTTGGGAAACTGTGTGTGGGGGGCTGGGTGGGGTATTGCCACGAGAGGCTATGATACCTTCAATAGATACTTGTTTTAAATAGAGTAAGTTGGGGGATGAAGAGAATTGTTGAGTAGCTCAATTTCTTGTCTTTGATTTTTGTAGAAACCAATCCCAATTAAGATCAATGTAAGCTAATATCTTTAAGTTCTATTTGTGTCATTGCAGTGTTGATTAATGTTAATTTCTGTTGGTTCGTCTCCAATTATAAATTGTTTACAAGGAGATTTACTGATCAAATCATGTGATAAATATTGAAATTTTGTTTACCCAATGTTATGATAAGTTGAGCAAGCTGATGTTGTGGTACCTCATAGGTTGTTGTTGTTGTGGTACCTCATAGCTTGCTGTTGATGGGGTACCTCATAGCTTGCTGTTGTTGGGGTACCTTATAGCTTGCTGTTGTTGGGGTACCTCATAGCTTGCTGTTGTTGGGGTACCTCATAGCTTGCAGTTGTTGGGTTACCTCATAGGTTGCTGTTGTTGGGGTACCTCAAAGCTTGCTGTTGTTGGGTTACCTCATAGCTTGCTGTTGTTAGGATACCTCATAGCTTGCTGTTGTTGGGGTACCTCATAGCTTGCTGTTGTTGGGGTACCTCATAGCTTGCTGTTGTTGGGGTACCTCATAGCTTGCTGTTGTTGGGGTACCTCATAGCTTGCTGTTGTTGGGGTACCTCATAGCTTGCTGTTGTTGGGGTACCTCATAGCTTGCTGTTGTTGGGGTACCTCATAGCTTGCTGTTGTTGGGGTACCTCATAGCTTGCTGTTGTTGGGGTACNGGCTATGATACCTTCAATAGATACTTGTTTTAAATAGAGTAAGTTGGGGGATGAAGAGAATTGTTGAGTAGCTCAATTTCTTGTCTTTGATTTTTGTAGAAACCAATCCCAATTAAGATCAATGTAAGCTAATATCTTTAAGTTCTATTTGTGTCATTGCAGTGTTGATTAATGTTAATTTCTGTTGGTTCGTCTCCAATTATAAATTGTTTACAAGGAGATTTACTGATCAAATCATGTGATAAATATTGAAATTTTGTTTACCCAATGTTATGATAAGTTGAGCAAGCTGATGTTGTGGTACCTCATAGGTTGTTGTTGTTGTGGTACCTCATAGCTTGCTGTTGATGGGGTACCTCATAGCTTGCTGTTGTTGGGGTACCACATAGCTTGCTGTTGTTGGGATACCTCATAGCTTGCTGTTGTTGGGGTACCTCATAGCTTGCTGTTGTTGGGGTACCTCATAGCTTGCTGTTGTTGGGGTACCTCATAGCTTGCTGTTGTTAGGATACCTCATAGCTTGCTGTTGTTAGGATACCTCATAGCATGCTGTTGTTGGGGTACCTCATAGCTTGCTTTTGTTGGGTTACCTCATAGCTTGCTGTTGTTGGGGTACCTCATGACTTTCAATACATGAATATTTTTAAAAAATCGTGGCGCAGAGCGTAACATTATTTTATTTTATTCTTCTGATGACAATCTATTCGCTAACATTTGAAAACTTATTTTTTCCAAAAGTTAATTTTGAGTTGCTGCTTCCATTGACCGAGATCTGTCCAGAGTTTGAAAGTCTTGGAGTTCATTGGCTCGCCAAGTTCTTATCTGTAAACTATTTACTGTACCATCTTGATAGCACAAAGAAAAAAAAAAAGGGGGGGGGGGCATCTTAAAGAGTCTGTTGAAAACGAGGACAGTATTCAACAATCGATGTGCTAAGTAGTCTCACGAGGTCCCCCTTTCAAGCCCATCACTGGGGAGGGATGGGACAAGCGAGATTCTGATCTAAGGAACAATCTATTCACGAGTGATAAGCCCCACCCACGAGAGATTTTTGAAATCTTGATCCTTTTCGTGAAGAGAACAGAAGGACACGTGGTTACACAGTTGTCTAAAGCCAAAATATTTCTTGTGGCTGGCATGCACTCGTTTAGACCAATGAAAGTAGAAGAAATTTGGAAAGACATAAAAACAAACCTAAAGCTATAATGGATGAGAATGTTCAAACAAAACTAACATCAAAAAGAATTAACTAATACTTGTTCAATTCTAAATTTTCAAAGTTATGCAAACAAAAAGAGAACTTATTTAAGAAATTTAAGGCTGCCAATTTAAAAAAGATACACAAAAAATAGTTAACAATTAAACATTTGACACAAAAACATAGTTGAAACCTCAAAAATGAATATATAAACAATGTAATTACTACAGATAACAATAAACACTTATGGTCCTTAATCAAAACTAAAAAAAAAAAAAATGGAGCCTACAGGTGTAGCCACACTAAAAGACTCAAATAATAAAACCTATAATGATAATGAGACTAGAGCTAATATCCTTAACACATATTTTGCATCATTACTTTCTGCCTCAGGCGACAAGGAAGTTTTAATAAATTTAAATAAAATGAACAGAACTGTAAATGAGATGAGTATACAATCACTCCTAAAAAACTAAAAAAATAAACAAAGCTACTGGCTCTGATGAATTGCCTGCCAGGTTACTAAAATAACTGTCACCAATCCTTGTAGTTCTTTTTCAAGCCTCTCTAAACCAGGATAAAGTGCCCACGGATTGGAAATTAGCCAACGTAACTCCACTCTTTAAGAAAGGTGACAAATCAGACCCCGGTAATTACAGACCTGAATCACTTACTAGTATCACCTGTTAATTACTAGAACACATAATATATAGTAGAATAGTAAATCACCTTAACAAATATAATGCCCTATGCCCGCATCATCAAGGCTTTAGAAAAAACAGATCATGTGAAACACAATTTATGGGTCCAATGACTTATGAAAAGGCTTAGACAATAATGATCAAATAGATACAATATTACTATGCTTCTCAAAAGCATTTGACAAAGTTCACCACCTTAGTTTACTTAAAAAACGTAAATACTTTGGAATCTCAGGTCCCTTACATCACTGGATCCAAGACTTTCTTTTAGGTAGGTAGCAAACTGTAATAATTTATGGATCTAATTCTGCACTCATAAAGGTTAACTCAGGAGTTCCACGAGGAACTGTCCTAGGTCCCTTACTATTTTTAATTTATATAAATGATTTACCCAAAAACATCCCAACAGGAACAAAAATTAGGTTATTTGCTGATGATTGTATAATCTATAGAACAATTAAGTCAGAAAAAAATAGCAAAATTTTACAAAAAGACTTAGATGAATTAATAAAATAGGAAACTTACTGGAGTATATTTTTCCACCCAGAAAAGTGTCAGTTGCTATGAGTAACAACGAAAAAGAAACAAATAAATTCAAAATATTTCATTCATGGAACTAATCCAAACTAATGATGCAAAATACTTAGGAGTCATAATAAATGAGAAACTATCTTGAAATCATGGAGTCAATGAAGTTATTAAAAAATCAAACAAAACCTTAGGTTTTATAAAAAGAAACTTTTACAAATGTAATAAAGATATAAAACTAAAATGCTACCTCACCATAGTCTACTAGAACATGCGTCTTCTGTATGGGACCCATCCACCAAAGAAAATATTGATAATCTAGAACAAATTCAAAAGGAGCTGCACGAGATTCATTACTGGAGAATATTTAAAACTCACAAGAGTAACAACATTAGTTAAATCATTAAACCTTGAAACACTAGAGGATAGAAGAACCTAGAGTAAATTAGTAATTAAACATAAATCAATTAATTCTAATCGAGAAATACAACACAGAGAAAACTTAATACAATCCTCAGATAGATATAAGGATGAAAACACCTTTCCTATTCCATATGCAAGAACAAACATATACAATTTTTTTTCTTCCTGTTCGGAATTCGGACATAGATGGGTTACTCGAAGAAACAATAAAAGCTAACACTTTATCATCATTTAAAACTCTAATAAGAATGCAGGAATTAACATTAACCATAGATAAACGCAGCACGCAATAATATTCTGTATAGAAGGAGCGTCTGTAACAGATAAGATAAGGTAAGATAAAGTAGGAGAGATCATATTACCAGTTGCGTAACTGGGTTTTCTGCACCCTTCGCTAATTTTTTTGGCGCCCTTGACAAATGATACGTGGATATAAAGAAGGTAGGAAAATACTTAATTTGAATAAATTGAAGGATAAGTCTTCGGCGCCATTGGCAACTAGCTCGATGCTAAGTCGTTGTTACGCCTCCACATATTACAGGTAGGAGGGATCATTTTTCAGGCAGGAGGCCTTTTTTAAGGTATGAATACCATATTTAAGATTATAGATACCATATTTCAGATATCGGCATCCTTCCGTCTCGCAAGACAATAGTGCATCACCGTTTTTCTGAGGTGCATTTCCTCGTGTGGCTGTGCAGTCCTATCATTGAGTGACAGTCTTTACCACAGTTTTTGCACACGAATTTTGTGCTTTCCAATGTCATGGCCTTTCTCCTAGCTCTTCTGTCTGTAGCCCCCCCCCATCTTTCGCTCCTCGGTTACTATGACGCTTTCCTTTAAAACTGTGCGCCACTTAGATCGGTCTTCTGCCTTACACTCCCAGTCACTTGTGCATATTCTAGCTGCTTTCATGTCCCTTTGGTAGACATCCTCTTTCCCGATGACATTTCTCCATATAGAAGGTCCTTGGTGATGCCGCTCATTCCTTTTACATGCCATAGCCATCTCAGGTGTTTTCAGTAAGGATTGAGAACATGGTTAGGATATCGGCACGCATCAGGATCTCACTATTTGGCACTTATCCTGCCATTTAATGCAAAGGATGCGACGCAGGCACCTCAAGTGGAAGCTATTAAGTTTGCGCTCATGGGATGTACAAGTGGTCCATGTCTCACTTCCGTATAGCAGCGTACTGATGACGCAGGCTCAATAGACACCCAGTTTGGTGTTCTCCATTAATTTGGTGTTTTACCAGACCCGTTTATTTAGTTTAGCCATTGTGGCAGCTGCCTTGCCAATTCTACTGCTTCTTTCGTCCTCAATGGACAGTGTTGGAAACTTTGGACCCCAAGTAGGTGAAGCTGTCCATAACCTCCAAGTTTTCATTGTCGATATTGATGGTAGGAGGAGAACTTGTGTCTTGGGCCATGAGGTTTGTCTTTTTCAAGCTGATTTGTCGGCCGAATTCTTTGCAGGCGTTGGAGAAGCTTGACACGAGTTGTTGCCAACCAGTTTCTGTGTGTGCTATCTGTGCGCATCATCCGCAAAGAGTAGCTCACGAATTAGGACATCTGTCGTTTTGGTTATGGCTCGGAGGCGAGCAGTATTGAAAAGTCCTCCAGCTGCTCTGGTGTGTAACCAGATTCCATCACAGCTATCCTTTAATGCGTATCGAAGCAGTACAGAGAAGAATATTGCGAACAGTGTTGGTGCGAGTACACAACCTTGTTTAAATCCGCTGCTGACTGGAAAGGCTTCTGATGTAGCTTCATCGAACTGCACTTTCCCCTGCATATTTTCATGGAACTGCCTGATGATGGTGATTAGTTGTGTGGGACAACCGATTTTTTTCCAGAATTGGGAATAGCCCGTTGCGACTGACTAAATTAAAAGCTGTCGTAAGATCCACAAAGGCAATGTATAGTGGCATCTGCTGCTTTCTGCAGTTTTCCTGGAGCTGCCGTATGGAGAACACCATGTCTATGGTAGAACGACTCTGTAATCGCGTAATGGATTACGCTTCCTGCTAAGACCGATACACAATCATAAATATTTGTTAAACTCAAGTGTTTGAGGGAGGGCTGGGTCTTGCGTCTGAAGGTCAGAAAGGTGGGCCTGAAGGTCACGAGGCAGTGGCAGAATCACTTCCGTCATGCGGTTAGGCCACTGTTTCCCACACTGTTTTGTGACGTGCCCCATCAAAGATTTTCTAAAACTCTTGTGTCCACCTCCGCCCTACGTATACTATTTCGAAGTATTTTAGATTTGAGTTTTAGATATTGAAGGGTTGTTCATTGAGAAATATAAATGTTAGGTTTCAGGGCAGTAATCACTAGGAAATAGTTTAAGTGGTCCGTTTTTTTAGAATGGTTAACCGACCTTCAGAAAAAGAAACGTGCTAACATCATTCGATCATGTTTTATTTTAATAAATACAAATTAAACATCTCTCTATATATAATTCTCTTCATAGTTTAACCATGCCGGACACCGAGCTGTAGAAGAAAGGGTAGTGTGAGAGTGTGGGGTCATCTAGACCAACAATTCGTTCAATTGAGGTCAATTACTTTGTTCTTTCAGAACAAAAGAATAGCATGTATTTCGTAGTGTAGTGGTTATTACATTCGCCTATCAAGCTGAAGGTCGTAGCTAAGATATTACTTTTTTAATTTTTAAAAAATGATTGTGTTATGTGCCCGTTCATTTCCCCACTTTCTTAGCAACACGACTGTAAGCTTTTTTTCTCGACTTTTGCATAATTACTCCGTGTTCTCCTGCTTTCCGTTGTGCTCAGAAAAGTAGTCACACACTCTCCTCAACAATTACTTTAATAAAATGTCACCCGTTACTAAATCATTAGCGGCGTATGCTACGATGCGGGATGGCTAGTTGACTATTAATCATCGTGGTTAACTTCTTTGTTTAGAAAAGAAATTATTTACATTTTTTGAAAATTAAATCCATCAATTGAGTGGCGGCCATCCCACAAGAGAGCCAAACGGAGTGGTGGTTGCATCACAGGTATTGATGTCAACATCAAACGAAGCGGTGTAACAATTTCATCTGTTCACTTGTGGGCTCTAAAACTTAAAGATTATAATTAGATTTAATTTTCATTTCTTGATAACCTACGCTAACCGGCGTCTGATGGCCTACGGACGGGCACTTTGAGAAGCACTGATGATTAAAATTAAAAAAAAAGCATTAAATAAATTGTAAACTATCAAATATTTAATTTGCATTTTTAATTTAAAGTTACTGTTTTTTTTTGACGTGACGTTACATTTCGTCAAGCCCCCACCCCTCGTTACACATCGTCACAAAAGCGTGACCCCGCGCCCCCAGGTGCGAGACGTCATTTATGGCCGGCCCGAAAACGCATTCAGCCGTCTAGATCTGTGACAACTAAAAAAGTCGAATGACATTAAAAAATTTTTAAAAAGAAATTATATGTAGTGGAGGATCTGCTCACAGGATTGTGGGAAGTCTGATGGCCAGAGTGTGCGAACTATGAATGGTCAATTATCCCACCACCAAACGGGAACTAAATAGATGCTGGGAAAGGATTGCTGAAATGTGTATCTGGCCTAAAATCGCTGACTTATTAATTACAGCAGAATGGGGAATTTCCAACAGATAGATTTTTTTTTTATAAAAAAGGCCTTGCTATAAATAAACCTGGTGGAAATGTTTTCGGAATAGCGTTCAATTTAAGTCGCTAGTGTATTAGTGAACGTTGGATGCCGTCAAAACTCAAACCGGAAAAAGGGATGAAAACAAGCGGCTCAAATTACTTTGACACGTACGGATGAGATCACGCTCTAATTTGGTCTCTTATCTTATCTTATCTCATCTTATCTTGTATGTTACAGACACTCCTTTACGGGAGATTAATGCGTCCTACGTTTATATATGGTTTGTGTTGTGTTTAGTCTTGCATTTTTATTAGAGATATAAATGATGATAAAGTGTTGGCTTTCCTGGTTTCTTCAGGCAGCCTATACCACGCCCGAATTACGGACGGGAAGAAAGAAAACTTGTATGTGTCTGTTCTTGCATACGGAATAAGAAATGTGTTTTTAACTTTCTGTCTCAATGAGGTCGAGACGAAGAGTTTAGAAAGAAATGATAAAAATGTTTACTGAGTTTGTCATTTTTTTAGAGCCGCCGCCCATGAAAAACCACCAGATGGGTGTAAAGAAAAAAACCACCAGATGGGTGTAAAGAAAAAACCACCAGATGGGTGTAAAGAAAAAAACCACCAGATGGGTGTAAAGAAAAAAACCACCAGATGGGTGTAAAGAAAAAAACCACCAGATGGGTGTAAAGAAAAAACCACCAGATGGGTGTAAAGAAAAAACCACCAGATGGATGTAAAGAAGTTATTGGATCATTTTAATAAAACCCCAATTATAGTATAATAGCTTACTTTATTAGCAGAAAAATATTTAAACTGAATCTTATAGTGGGAGACTTGCAGAGTTTAGTGGCCGTCCATTAATGACGTCAAGCACCGGGGGGGGGGGTAACATTTGTGATGGTGTGTGAGGAGGGAGGGGGGTCCAACATTTGTGACGATGTG
>MUZC01001815.1:77910-89893 GCA_002072015.1 Radix auricularia | reverse complement strand
ACAACAACACATAGCATACAACACCACATAGCATACAACAACACATAGCATACAACAACACATAGCATACAACACCACATAGCATACAACAACACATAGCATACAAAAACACATAGCATACAACAACACATAGCATACAACAACACATAGCATAAAACAACACATGGCACACAACAACATAGCATACAACACCACATAGCATACAACACCACATAGCATACAACAACACATAGCATACAACAACACATAGCATACAACACCACATAGCATACAACAACACATAGCCTACAACAACACATGGCACACAACAACACATAGCATACAACAACATAGCATACAACACCACATAGCATACAACACAACATAGCATACAACACCACATAGCATACAACAACATAGCATACAACACCACATAGTATACAACGCCACATAGCATACAACACCACATAGCATACAACAACACATAGCCTACAACAACACATGGCACACAACAACACATAGCATAAAACAACACATGGCACACAACAACACATAGCATACAACATCACATAGCATACAACAACACATAGCATACAACAACACATAGCATACAACACCACATAGCATACAACAACACATAGCATACAACAACACATAGCATACAACAACACATAGCATACAACAACACATGGCACACAACAACATAGCATACAACAACACATAGCATACACCACCACATAGCATACAACAACATAGCATACAACAACACATAGCATACAACAACACATAGCATACAACAACACATAGCATACAACAACACATAGCATACAACAACATAGCATACAACAACACATAGCATACAACAACATAGCATACAACAACACATATCATAAAACAACATAGCATACAACAACACATAGCATACAACAACATAGCATACAACAACACATGGCACACAACAACACATAGCACACAAAAACACATGGTAAACAAAAACACATAGCACACAACACCACATAGCACACAACAACACATAGCATACAACAACACATAGCATACAACACCACATAGCATACAACAACATAGCATACAACACCACATAGCCTACAACAACACATGGCACACAACAACACATAGCATACAACAACACATGGCACACAACAACACATAGCATACAACAACATAGCATACAACAACACATGGCACATAACACCACATAGCATACAACACCACATAGCACACAACAACACATAGCATACAACACCACATAGTATACAACAACACATAGCATACAACAACACATAGCACACAACAACAAATAGCACACAACAACACATAGCACACAACAACACATAGCATACAACAACACATAGCATACAACAACACTTAGCACACAACACCACATAGCATACAACAACACATAGCACACAACAACACATAGCACACAACACCACATAGCATACAACAACACATAGCACACAACAACACATAGCAAACAACAACACATAGCATACAACACCACATAGCACACAACACCACATAGCATACAACACCACATAGCACACAACTCCACATAGCACACAACACCACATAGCACACAACACCACATAGCACACAACACCACATAGCATACAACACCACATAGCATACAACACCACATAGCATAAAACACCACATAGCACACAACACCACAAAGCACACAACACCACATAGCATACAACAACACATAGCACACAACAACACATAGCACACAACACCACATAGCATACAACAACACATAGCACACAACACCACATAGCACACAACACCACATATCATACAACACCACATAGCATACAACACCACATAGCATACAACACCACATAGCATACAACACCACATAGCATACAACACCACATAGCATACAACAACATAGCATACAACAACACATGGCATACAACAACATAGCATACAACAACACATAGCATACAACAACACATAGCATACAACACCACATATCATTAAACACCACATAGCACACAACAACACATATCATACAACACCACATAGTATACAACAACATAGCATACAACACCACATAGCATACAACAACACATGGCACACAACAACACATAGCATACAACACCACATATCATACAACACCACATAGCACACAACAACACATATCATACAACACCACATAGTATACAACAACATAGCATACAACACCACATAGCATACAACAACACATGGCACACAACAACACATAGCATACAACAACATAGCATACAACAACACATAGCATACAACACATAGCATACAACAACACATTGCATACAACAACACATAGCATACAACAACACATATCATACAACAACACATAGCATACAACAACATAGCATACAACACCACATAGCATACAACACCACATAGCATACAACAACACATGGCACACAACAACACATAGCATACAACAACATAGCATACAACACCACATAGCATACAACACCACATAGCATACAACAACACATAGCATACAACAACCTAGCATACAACACCACATAGCATACAACACCACATAGCATACAACACCACATAGCATACAACACCACATAGCATACAACAACACGTAGCATACAACACCACATAGCATACAACACCACATAGCATACAACAACACAGCATACAACAACATAGCATACAACAACATAGCATACAACACCACATAGCATACAACAACACATGGCATACAACACCACATAGCATACAACACCACATAGCATACAACACCACATAGCATACAACAACACATAGCATACAACAACATAGCATACAACAACACATAGCATACAACAACATAGCATACAACAACACATAGCATACAACAACAAATAGCATACAACAACACATAGCATACAACACCACATGGCATACAACAACATAGCATACAACAACATAGCATACAACAACACATAGCATACAACAACATAGCATACAACACATAGCATACAACAACATAGCATACAACAACATAGCATACAACAACACATAGCATACAACAACAAATAGCATACAACAACACATAGCATACTAAAATAACAAGGCATAAAAAAGCGTCTAAAATAATAGGAGAAACACGTGTAAGAATCGAATTAGGAGAGCGACGGTGGAGGGTCCTGTTTCCTCAGCTAAAGCGACGCACCTGAGTGCACCTTGCCCTGAATGGTTGGATGGGTACCCGACGACATAAGTAGGGGAAGTAAAGGCGGCCGGGCATTGTGCTAGCCACACAATCCCCTCCCTTGTATGCTGTAGCAATAGAAACTTGTGAACCCTATAGGTCAGCATGGTCTGAGAAGGGAACCCTACTTTACTTATTTGAGAACCGAATTACACGCCAGGTCATCTTGACATCCATAGCACAATAAAACTAATATTGAGGGCTTTTTATGTGGTGAGGCCAAGGGTTTGGGTACTGTAAATCCCAATTTATGTGTGTGTGTTGTGCAATCAAAGCAAATGTCTATGTTAGTTTAAAAAAATACGCACGATCTCTCATCTTCTTTATATATAATTCACGTAAACGACCATATGCAAATTAGCATGACGAATGACCCCCCTGGGATCGAAAGATCACAGTGGGCAAGCGGAGTGGGATGAAGAGAAAAAAATGGGTGAGGGGTTGGGGGTTGGCAACAATGCTTGTTACGTTCAGTTGCGTTGTTCCTTCACAGAATAACATATGGTTCGTATTGTAGTGGTTATCATGCTAGTCTTGTGCGCGGAAAGTCCTGGGTTCAATTCTCAGACGAAACATTTTTAAATCAAAATTAATTGTTGTTTTTTTTCTGCCTGTTCTTTTCCCCATTTTTTGGGAACATGACTAACCCTAGAGTCGGAAAGTCAACCGCTATGAACATGTCTCCACGTTTACTCGCTTTTTTTCCATTACTTCGTGCTGCTGTTTGTGTTCGTTCTCTCACCCCCACCCATTCTAAGATAATCAAGTCTGTGGCGTATGTTACGCGGAGAGTAATCTTGTGAATAATTTTATACAATTAAATGCTAATGCGCTCCTATAACAGACTAAAGAAAAAATGGTGGTCGAGAAGCATGCACGCTCGGCTGGCGTACCGATGGTCACGGGTTCGAATCCACGTGAAGGCAAGGATTTGTTCCCGAGGCCCAAGGCATCCCTGAGTCCACACAGCTCAAAATGGTTACTTAACACTAGTTAGGGAAATAAAGGTGGCGGGGTAATGCGTGGAACTCTCATACCCATGTCCTGTGAACGCTGCATCACTTGCCAACAGACCGGCATGGTCTGTGGACGCAATTATCTTCCGTATAAAAAGAGCGTCTGTATAGAGAGGGCAAGAAAAGAAATTCTCAAATTTAAAGTTTAAAAATGACAACTATAATTAATAATAACATTGCTATAACTTTGTTAAAAATAATAATTGTGATTAAAATACGAATCTTGACTCACTTCAAGTGTCATTTGTGTATCAAAAGTCCAACTTAATCTTGGCCTTAATCACTATATTGCAAACTTCTGTGATCCTTAGACCCCTTTTCAGAATCAAAATGGGTCCACGATCTCTCAAGTGAATAAGCTGCATAAATGCGAAGTACAAAAAATAGAAATCCAAAAAGCAACATTTTGCAAAGTATTTATTGAAATTACTACTTAAAATTAAAATATAAAACAAGTAGAATCTAATCGCTTGGATGAACGTGATTAAAATTTTTGAGTGTCGTTATGTCTGACTTAATGTTTTGTGTAGAAACCTCAAATCCCGAAGTGTTGTATTTTCTAGGGTCATGGTGATGTTTATAGCGGCATCGAATCCTCGCTCTACCAAATAGGAAGACGGGAATTTAGCAGTCAACTTCTGTACAATAACACATAATGCAGGATATAAAATTAGGACATTACTTTGTTACCAGAATTTTTTTTTATCCTTGTTCAAACATTGGTTTAAGTTCCTCATTTGTAGCTATTTCAATAAGCTGCTCCTGTATTAGTTTGAATACATCTGTGTTTGGGGTCTCAGCCAGTCGTAAATATCCAAGTGAAGAATGTCCTTAAAACTTTAGTATGGAGGGCCGTTAATCGTTAACAGAAAGCAACCAATTCTTCATCTCTGCTTTACTACTTCGAAAGGAATCGACGCATACCATTCTCCTCTTAGTTCAAATTTAGTTTTGTCGAATTTGGCAAATAAATCCGTCATAAAAGAATTTTTCATTTTTTAAATTAATTGAGTACCACTGGGTTAAGTCTAAGGCAGAAATATCATTGGTTACATCTAAGGCATAGATCTCATTGGTTAAATCTAAAGCTGAGAACACATTTGGTACACATGTAAGATAGATAACTTATTGATTAATTTAATATAAGGCTGAGAATTAAAAGGCAAATATTAGGGCAGAGAACTCGCGTATAAATCTAAGGACAGAAAACTTATTTCCCAAGCGAAGAGGAATAACTCGTTTGGTAAATTAATAACTTACGTGTGCCAAATAATTTGCTGTAATTTATAACTTCCACATCAACGTCCAACATAAAATTTTATGCAAATTTTACACACAGCAACTGCCACCCAATAAACGTCAAATCGCGCGGACTATAATTTACACTAACTTTTTTATGTTATAAGCGCTGGTCTCATTACCGACTCACTGTTTGTATTACTTTATTTATGTTATAAGCGCTGGTCTAATTACCGACACGTCAGTTCCCGTGTATAATATATGTTATAAGCGCTGGTCCCATTACCGACATTGGTTGTATTACTTTATTTACGCTCACCGTTGCAGACCTGGGATGAAGATTTAGCAAGACAGGCCGGCGAGTGGTCTGAACGTTGCCGCTACCAACGGCCCAGTGCAGAGTATGACGTGGGATCGAACCTCTATTACGAGGCAGACTATGTGTACGGCGAGGATTCCACGAAGGCCTTTGTGACCAATGCCCTAACAGCCTGGACAAACCACCAGAACAATTTCAGATACGGGCGCCACTGTGGAAAGGCCTGTACCTACGTGCAGGTAAGTCTTCAGAAGGGTTATAACTAGACGCTATTTTTGTATGACGCGCTCTTTAAAAAAAAAGTTATGAACACATCTTTTAAAGTGTATTATATTAGTTGTACAAAAGACCTTCTGTTGGGATAAAGTTATGGTACCAACAGTGATGTAGCTAGGGGAGGGGAAGGGTGGTCAAAATTTGAAAGCCCCCCACCCCGGAGTGTCAGAATTATTTTTTACATTAAATGTTAAATATTACGTTTTGGTCACAATGCGGGCTCTCGGAAAAGGGCCAAGGCCCCGGGCCCCCAAATCCCTCGCTACGCCACTGGGTACCAATACTACATCTTACAGTTCAATATATCAGTTGTAAAAGACATCCTCATAAAGGAAGTAGTTATCACATTTTACCATCAAATAATTGACACTCATTAAGGAGTCCCTTTAAATCTCAATTTGGACACAACAAGACGAGAATAATTGTCATGAACTAAATGTATCAATAAATTTAGTTTCTGGAAGAACATCTCCATGGCGATACCAACATGTCGAGACTCGTCTTTGGTATTGTAGACCGGGCCGTGAGAGTCAATACTAACAATGTGACATTCTCATTGACGGGTTGACTAATCAGCCCGTCCGTCAGTGAGAATGTCATGTTGTTAGTTCAAATTTTGATTTTTAAAAAATGTATCTTCTTTTTTTTTTTGTTGTTGTTTATTTAGTTGATCCACTCCGAGGTCAGTCGTGTTGGCTGTGCTGTTAGCACCTGCAGTAACCTACAGAGTAGATCTGTGACAGGTGCCAGCGCCACTCTTCTCGTCTGCTTCTACTCCCCAAAGTAAGCCAAAGTACACGATTAACACACCATTTATCACCGTCACCTATTGTGTAAATATCAAACACCAAACACACCATTCATCACCGTCACCTATTGTGTAAATATCAAACACCAAACACACCATTCATCACCGTCACCTATTGTGTAAAAATCAAACACCAAACACACCATTAACACCGTCAACGATTGTGTTAAAAATCAAACACCAAACACATCATTAACTATTAACATTGTCACCGGTTGTGTTAAAAATCAAGTACACCCTTTAACACCATCACCTGTTTGAGTGAAACACCAAACACATCATTAACTATTCACATTGTCACCGGTTGTGTTAAAAATCAAGTACACCCTTTAACACCATCACCTGTTTGAGTGAAACACCAAACACATCATTAACTATTAACATTGTCACCGGTTGTGTTAAAAATCAAGTACACCCTTTAACACCATCACCTGTTTGAGTGAAACACCAAACACATCATAGTTTGAAACACAAGTTCTTGTTTGTTTGGGAGGTATACGGTGTACGTTGTACAATCTTCTCAACGTAGTTCAAACCTTTGCAGCACAAACAGTGTTAAAATATTTTTTTAGTTCAAGTAAACTAGTAACAAAAATCTTATAGATACATAAAAATGTTTGTTTTTTATACAAGTGACAGGCTAATCTCACATACACAATAATAAAAATTTACAGTGTTACAAAAAAAAATTCGTTCCAACAGCAACTGTATTTCTGTGTAGCGTTATCGGCTTTATGGCCCTACCATAAATTATAAATCACCGCTTGTTTGAACTTTGAGAGGTTTGCTAATTACTTTTAAATCTCACATTTAAAGAAATGGAAGGAATTTAAGAGATGTGAGTAATGGATTATTATCCTGAAAGTTTGTATACATGTCTACTACTGCTTGGAAATATGTACACTAATAAATTGTGAAATGAAAGAAAGATAACTCTTACTATGTATAAATCAGAGCACGGTTGCTGGATTCACAGCCCTTTACTTATGGCGAAGCCTGCAGACGATGTCCCAGGGGAGGTTACTGTGTCGATGGCTTGTGCTCAATTCCAGGTAACTTTCTTAGAAGTAGTGTTCCTTACATGTTAGAGATAAGTAGATTCTATATGTAATTAGAAGTACAAGTAGTTACAACGTAAATGTTAGAGATAAGTAGATTCTATATGTAATTAGAAGTACAAGTAGTTACAACGTACATGTTAGAGAAAGTATATATAATTAGAAGTAGTTACAACGTACATGTTAGAGAAAGTATAGATAATTAGACGTAGTTACCCCGTGCATGTTAGAGATAAGTATATATAATTAGAAGTAGTTACCCCGTACATGTCAGAGATAAGTATATATAATTAGAAGTAGTTACCCCGTACATGTTAGAAATAAATATATATAATTAGAAATAGTTACCCCGTACAAGTTAGAAATAAATATATATAATTAGAAGTAGTTACCCCGTGCATGTTAGAAATAAATATATATAATTAGAAGTAGTTACCCCGTACATGTTAGAGATAATATATATAATTAGAAGTAGTTACCCCGTACTTTTTAGAGATAAATATATACAATTAGAAGTAGTTACCCCGTACATATCAGAGATAAGTATATATAATTAGAAGTAGTTACCCCGTACATGTTAGAAATAAATATATATAATTAGAAGTAGTTACCCCGTACGTGTTAGAAATAAATATATACAATTAGAAGTAGTTACCCCGTACATATCAGAGATAAGTATATATAATTAGAAGTAGTTACCCCGTACATGTTAGAGATAAGTATATATAATTAGAAATAGTTACCCCGTACATGTTAGAAATAAATATATACAATTAGAAGTAGTTACCCCGTATATATCAGAGATAAGTATATATAATTAGAAGTAGTTACCCCGTACATGTTAGAGATAAGTATATATAATTAGAAGTAGTTACCCCGTACATGTTAGAGATAATATATATAATTAGAAGTAGTTACCCCGTACTTGTTAGAGATAAATATATATAAATAGAAGTTGTTACCCCGTACATGTTAGAGATAATATATATAATTAGAAGTAGTTACCCCGTACATGTTAGAGATAAGTATATATAATTAGAAGTAGTTACCCCGTACTTTTTAGAGATAAATATATATACTGTCATCAACACAGATCTATTGCAATCATTTTGTTTTTATTGTAGTCAAGTTGGAGGGATACAGAAGGGGCAAGATTTGAACTGTGGTGTAAAGTTAAGTGAATTAGAGCAAGGGTTTGTCTGTCAGTGTTGGCGTACGTCAGTTAGTTCTGGGTCAGTCAAGTGTATTGATGAATGAACTGCGTCAAAGTTAAATCTGACATATGAACTCATATGCTGTATGTTTGCTGCAGGTCGACGGTTGATTCCACCGCAGGCGCAGAGAGCCACCCAAGAGAGACCAAACATCATGGCGGGATTATTGGAAGATGGTAAGTTTAAGTTTCATACGTTTCGATTGTACTCGCAGGCCGACCTGTTAGTCTCTGACAAGAAAACACGATTAAATAAATTTACCCTTCGTTTCTTTCGCGAAATGGAGTTTTTTAAAACTGTGTTAGCCTTTAAGCACCATACGACCTTACGTTTTTTAAAAGGAAATCTACAAATGTAATAAAGATATAAAACTAAAATGCTACCTCACCCTGGTGAGACCTATACTAGAATATGCATCTTCTGTATAGGACCAATCCACTAAAGAAAACATTGATAAACTAGAACACATTCAAAAAAGAGCTGCCAGATTCATTACTGGAGAGTATTCAAAACGGACAAGAGTGACACCATTAGTTAAATCATTATGCCTTGAAACACTAGAGGATAGAAGAACCAAGAGTAAATAGGTAATTTTACATAAAGCAATTTATTCCAATTTAGAAATACAACACAAAGATAACTTAATGCAACCCTTAGATAGACATAAGGATAAAACACCTTTCTTATTACGTATGCAAGAACAAACACATACACGTTTTCTTTCTTCCCGAGAGGAAACCAGGAAAGCCAACTCTTTATCATCATATAAAACTGTAATAAGAGTCCAGGACTAGACACAAACCATATATAAAAGTAGGACGCAAAAATCTTCTGAATAGAAGATTGCGTCTGTAACAGATAAGATAAGATAAGATAAGATAAGAAGACTATCTACTGTTTATCGCTCAACGACTTAATGTGTTACATTGTAAATTGTTTTAGTCTAATTGTTATATTCGTTGGTACATGTTTGACTCGGGTCAACTGATACAGGCCTATTGTATCCATGATATTACTCTAACCATGCATCAGAATAATCAGCAGTGGAGACTTTGATGAAATATTTTCTAAAACATTGACCAAGTAATCAAGGCAAATCAATTTTTTTATTATTATTGTTTTAAGAACAGAAGTTACACATGTGGCGAAGTGGGATTTTCGTTTCTTTCTGTCACAACTCTGACATTACAATGTGTTAAACCCATTTACAACGCATTTGTATCCAAATGGATGCTTGGATGTGCTTCTTGTGTGTGTGTATGTGGGGGGGGGGATGTAGGGGGTCAAACAGATTACTACTCTCACCTATTTCCCTCTTATCTGGGTATCCTTTTGTGAGTTCCCCTATCGACACGATTTCCAGATGGTTCAATTCCTAGATTTGATCACTGAAAATTGCTCTTAAAAGAAACGTACACCGCGCATTTACTCGGCACTGCGATAAGAATGTGAGTGTAGGGACAAGGAAAAGTATCAATGGTCGGTATCTGTAAGAGGGATTTCATGCTACGTCTTGACGTGATTCTATGTGGTATTAATATACGTGCCTGTGACATCCTATCACTTGTTGACCAGGCAATGGAGGGTTTAACGTTTCAGGGGAGATTAAAATAGAAAATAATATTCAATAAAATAAATCTATTTTACTCTCCCTTTGAAACATAAAATGTACTGAAATGAAAAGAGAAAATTACGTCGACTATGTCCACATACAACAACCTAATGGGTAGAGCTCATAAACTTCTTTATGATTTCTATTGTAGCCCTCACAATGAACGACAGAAGCTCACTCATCTCTTTTATATGATTTCTATTGTAGCCCTCACAGTGAACGACACTCGTCTCAACTATATGATTTCTATTGTAGCTATCACAGTGAACGACAGAAGCTCACTCATCTCTTCTATATGATTTCTATTGGCTCACTCGTCTCATCTATATGATTTCTATTGGTTACTCATCTCATCTATATGATTTCTATTGGCTCAATCATCTCATCTATATGATTTCTATTGGCTCACTCATCTCATCGAATACAAGATCGCATCAATTTTGCCACCAGTGTTTAAACAACAAAAAAATGCCATTGTACCTGAGTGAGCTCATTTCACCATATGTGCCACAAAGAGACCTGCGTTCAGCGGATTCCTCCTTACTTGCTGTGCCGCGTTCTTCCCTCCAGATGTGCGGAATGAGAGCTTTCTCATCATTTGGCCCGAAAGTGTGGAACTCACTTCCTCTCGGGCTTAGACAGACCGCCTGCTATGACAATTTTAAAAAGAACCTAAAAACTCACTATTTTAATACCTACCTCTAGAAATTGTAGAAATTGTTTATCTTGCGACAGTCCTAGGTATATAGACCCGTTTAATGCGCTGTGGTGGCACCGCAGGTACCGCAGGTACGGCGGGTCGAAGTAGGAAAATTCCACATCCTCCTTAGGGAGGAAACCCCCTTGAGAGGCAGGACGGTGAGACTAGATCGAACTTTACCCTGCCCAGGCGGCCCCCTCTTAGAGGGGACCGTATTGGGGGTGCCCTTGTCAACTACGCCCTTCGGGGGAGGGGTGGGAGCTTGCCAAGAGATTCCCCAATGGGACCTATAAGAGTTCTAGTAACTCAGGGCCTTTGATGCCATCTCAAATCTTGTAAATAGTCTGATTTTTCATACGTGTTATTACCTCAGCCATTTGTTTGAAGCGCATTGAGCCTACATTATGTTTGTTAAATGGCGCTATATAAGTGTTATCATTATTATTATTATTATCTATATGATTTCTATTGGTTACTCATCTCATCTATATGATTTCTATTGGCTCACTCGTCTCATCTATATGATTTCTATTGGCTCACTC
>MUZC01001815.1:53682-74421 GCA_002072015.1 Radix auricularia | reverse complement strand
GCCATGCAACCATTTCACTAATGTAAGTCACACATTTAAATACTAAATGTGGGGCCATGTAACCATTTCACTAATGTAAGTCACACATTTAAATACTAAATGTGGGGCCATGCAACCATTTCACTAATGTAAGTCACACATTTAAATACTAAATGTGGAGCCATGCAACATTTCACTAATGTAAGTCACACATTTAAATACTAAATGTGGAGCCATGCAACCATTTCACTAATGTAAGTCACACATTTAAATACTATATGTGGGGCCATGCAACCATTTCACTAATGTAAGTCACACATTAAAATACTAAATGTGGGGCCATGCAAACATTTCACTAATGTAAGTCACACATTTAAATACTAAATGTGGAGCCATGCAACCATTTCACTAATGTAAGTCAAACATTTAAATACTAAATGTGGAGCCATGCAACCATTTCACTAATGTAAGTCACACATTAAAATACTAAATGTGGGGCCATGCAACCATTTCACTAATGTAAGTCACACATTTAAATACTAAATGTGGGGCTATGCAACCATTTCACTAATGTAAGTCACACATTTAAATACTAAATGTGGGGCCATGCAACCATTTCACTATTGTAAGTCACACATTTAAATACTAAATGTGGGGCCATGTAACCATTTCACTAATGTAAGTCACACATTAAAATACTAAATGTGGGGCCATGCAACCATTTCACTAATGTAAGTCACACATTTAAATACTAAATGTGGGGCCATGCAACCATTTCACTAATGTAAGTCATCCGCTAAAATACTAAATGTGGGGCCATGCAACCATTTCACTAATGTAAGTCACACATTTAAATACTAAATGTGGGGCCATGCTACCATTTCACTAATGTAAGTCACACATTTAAATACTAAATGTGGAGCCATGCAACCATTTCACTAATTTAAGTCACACATTAAAATACTAAATGTGGGGCCATGCAACCATTTCACTAATGTAAGTCACACATTTAAATACTAAATGTGGGGCCATGCAACCATTTCACTAATGTAAGTCACCCGCTAAAATACTAAATGTGAGGCCATGCAACCATTTCACGATTGTAAGTCACACATTTAAAGACTAAATGTGGAGCCATGCAACCATTTCACTAATGTAAGTCACACATTAAAATACTAAATGTGGGGCCATGCAAACATTTCACTAATGTAAGTCACACATTTAAATACTAAATGTGGAGCCGTGCAACCATTTTACTAATGTAAGTCAAACATTAAAATACTAAATGTGGGGCCATGCAACCATTTCACTAATGTAAGTCACACATTTAAATACTAAATGTGGGGCCATGCAACCATTTCACTAATGTAAGTCACACATTTAAATACTAAATATGGGGCCATGCAACCATTTCACTAATGTAAGTCACACATTTAAATACTTAATGTGGGGCCATGCTACCATTTCACTAATGTAAGTCACACATTAAAATACTAAATGTGGGGCCATGCAACCATTTAACTAATGTAAGTCACACATTTAAATACTAAATGTGGAGCCATGCAACCATTTCACTAATGTAAGTCACACATTTAAATACTAAATGTGGGGCCATGCAACCATTTCACTAATGTAAGTCACACATTAAGAGACTAAATGTGGAGCCATGCAACCATTTCACTAATGTAAGTCACCCGCTAAAATACTAAATGTGGGACCATGCAACCATTTCACTAATGTAAGTCACACATTTAAATACTAAATGTGGGGCCATGCAACCATTTTACTAATGTAAGTCACACATTAAGAGACTAAATGTGGAGCCATGCAACCATTTCATTAATGTAAGTCACACATTTAAAGACTAAATGTTGAGCCATGCAACCATTTCACTAATGTAAGTCACACATTTAAATACTAAATGTGGGGCCATGCAACCATTTCACTAATGTAAGTCACACATTAAAATACTAAATGTGGGGCCATGCAACCATTTCACTAATGTAAGTCACACATTTAAATACTGAATGTGGGGCCATGCAACCATTTCACTAATGTAAGTCACACATTTAAAGACTAAATGTGGGGCCATGCAACCATTTCACTAATGTAAGTCACACATTAAGAGTAAATGTTGAGCCATGCAACCATTTCACTAATGTAAGTCACCCGCTTAAATACTAAATGTGGAGCCATGCAACCATTTCACTAATGTAAGTCACACATTTAAAGACTAAATGTGGAGTAATGCAACCATTTCACTAATGTAAGTCACCCGCTTAAATACTAAATGTGGAGCCATGCAACCATTTCACTAATGTAAGTCACACATTAAAATACTAAATGTGGAGCCATGCAACCACTTCACTAATGTAAGTCACACATTTGAAGACTAAATGTGGGGCCATGCAATCATTTCACTAATGTAAGTCACACATTTAAAGACTAAATGTGGGGCCATGCAACCATTTCACTAATGTAAGTCACACATTAAGAGACTAAATGTGGGGCCATGCAACCATTTCACTAATGTAAATCACACATTAAAATACTAAATGTGGAGCCATGCAACAATTTCACCAATGAACTGTATGAACTTAATAAACTGTATTAGAGGTCCATGACATTAAGGTTCGGCGCCAGAGATTTTACAAGAAACGTAAACTATTAGGGCTAAAATAAAGATAGAATCAGAGATACATCTCAGAAAAAATATAAATATAAAATTTATTGAACGAATGGGGATGTTTTTCTATTTACTTCTGAAATTTATATGTGTCGGGATATATGGTATTAGAGATGGGGAGAAAGAGATAAGATAGTCTTTATTTTATCTTATGTGCTTATAATGACGTGCAGTATAAAAGATTAGAGAACAATTCATGGCTACAATTACAACAGTAATATAAGGATTTAAGGTGAAATATTAGAGAGTTTAGAGAGAGAGAGAGAGAGAGAGAGAGAGAGAGAGAGAGAGAGAGAGAGAGAGAGAAAGAAAGAAAGAGAGAAAGTTAATAAAAGAGAACATGACGATTTTGGACTTTGATGACCGCTACCACTGATGTGTAGTTTCTTTTACTAACCCTGCTCCCCCCCCCCCAAAGGAGAGATAGTTCCACTCATGGAAGCGTGGTGTAAGAGAGACATGCGTGGTAAGAGAGACGTGCGTGGTAAGAGAGACATGCGTGGTGGTAAGAGAGACATGCGTGGTGTAAGAGAGACATGCGTGGTGGTAAGAGAGACATGCGTGGTGGTAAGAGAGACATGCATGGTGGTAAAAGAGACATGCGTGGTGGTAAGAGAGACATGCGTGGTGGTAAGATAGACATGCGTGGTGGTAAGAGAGACATGCGTGGTGGTAAGAGAGACATGCGTGGTGGTAAGAGAGACATGGTGGTGGTAAGAGAGACATGCGTGGTGGTAAGAGAGACATGCGTGGTGGTAAGAGAGACATGCGTGGTGGTAAGAGAGACATGCGTGAAGGTAAGAGAGACATGCTTTGTGGTAAGGGAGACATGCGTGGTGGTAAGAGAGACATGCGTGGTGGTAAGAGAGACATGCGTGGGGGTAAGAGAGACATGCGTGGTGGTAAGAGAGACATGCGTGGTGGTAAGAGAGACATGCGTGGTGGTAAGAGAGACATGCGTGGTGGTAAGAGAGACATGCAGGGTTGTAGAAATTTTAAGCATGAAACTTACCAATAACTCTACACAGTCTAATTCATAACAGTCCAAGAATCTTGTCTTGAGACTCAATCGCTTGCAAGTGATTAGAAGAATGCATGTTCTTATCAAGACATTTGCTTTTAGTAATCGCGAAGAGACCAAAAAAGTTGAGTTTCTTGCCGATGCTAAAAAAAAGGGGGGGGGGGGACTCAGCAAACAGGAGTTTTTTTCTTCTCCACTTTTGCATTTCCCTGGTCTTGATTTAGGAATTAATTGACAATTTTGAAAGTGACTGAATGGCTGAATGGGATCTAGCTAAAATAATAATTATTTCCTGTAAGTCACCTTGCAGTGGTAGCCCTGCTGAGACAAGGCTTTTCTATTAACAGACACAATGTCTAGTGAGTGACGCCCGTGGAGTAATAAAAAAATATATTAAAAAAACAACCGTATAAAAATGTTATTAAATTGATCTTACAAAAATCACATAAAAAATCATTTCTCTTTGCCTTAGCTGCGGATCATGTAAAAAGATTAAACCGACACCCGCCAAAATGCATGATCCCGTTTTTAGATCGAGAAATATGATTGTCACATTTCGTGATGGAAGTTGCTGTGTAACTGATATCTTACATCGGAAATTGCGATCACCTGAGCTTGGTGCGAAATTGACGGCCACTGGCCAGCTCTTCAGTTTCCAGTTATTCATTTTTAGCGCATTTTCGAGAAGTCGAAATGCGCTATTGTATCCGTTTTGTCCGTCTGTCCGTCCGTCCGTCCGTCTGTCATCACCCTAGATCTCAGCATCCATAAGTCCTAGACCCATGATGTATATATGTTTTTTGTATGTCCTGACCTGCCATTTGTGCATCAACACTCAGTTACTCGATCTGACCTCTTGTAGTGGCAGTAGAGCTCCTGGAAGTATGAAAGTCCTAGACCCATGATGTATATCACAAGAGTTCCTACCACCTCCAACACACAAGAATTCCTACCACCACCAACACACAAGAGTTCCTACCACCGCCAACACACAAGAGTTCCTAAAAATTCATAAAAATATGTCTAAAATCTAAACACAATTACTGATAACTACATAATGCTGATATCTAACATAAGTACTGATACATGATACGAAAATGCGCTAACACGTCCTGAGTCCAAAAAGGGACCAGGCTTAACATGATTTTTTAAAATCCTCGTCCATTCTTACATTTTCTCAACGTTCTAGAAAACTTGCATTTCAAACTAGCCACCGCTGGTTCTTAACCTTAATAAAAGTAACCGGTACCATTTTCGTAACAACACTAGGGTAGAAGAAATCAATTTCAGGTAAAGAAATCATATCGTAGTCTGGAATGTTCAATGAAACAACAGCGAACGAGCCGAAGGTTTTAATGCAACTACAAATATTTTCCTAACGAGGATTGGAGAGTAAACTTCCTGGCGTCAAAACAAGATGATAAACAACGAGCCCATATCGATTCTTTTTAAAATAGCCGAATCCAATTTTATCATTCAATTACCACCTCTCTCTCACTCTCACCAGTTCTCTCCCCTTCCCTCTGCCAGGGTGCCTTACCGAGCCCTGTCCTCATTGTTATTCTTTCTGTCCCAATTTCAGCTCTTCCTCTAACCATCATGTTGTTTATTAACTCCTTGTCCCGCGGCCTAGCTATACGAGGTCAGCATCGCACTACTTTAATAAGTTTGACGCAACCGGTGGAGAGCTGGGGGGGGGGGATGTGCTCAATTGAGACATAGCGTTTTATCGTCAATTAGATATTGCGCACATCATTTGTTACGTTTGTCATAGCTTCATTCGGTAAGTAGAAATCTCGTCGTGTGAACCCAACTTTAGGCTTCCAACGCTGTCCCTAAGTCTTGACGATGCAACAGCCATTGCTCTAATTCAGACCAATCAATCTAAATTCGCTGAGCCCAGGTACAAAGTAGTTCCAGCATGTAGGACCAGTGTCTGACACGCAAGCAAACCATTGATTTAAACAATCACTTGGGTCCAATAATTGCAGAAAGGTTTTTTTGCTTTTTCTAGCTGCTACATTCACTAGGCATCACAGAAAGTTACAATAAAAAAAAAAAAAGAAAAAAAAAAAGAAAAAAAGTAATTTCTGCCATAATATAAATGGTCACTAAACAATATTCAACATACCACATAGGCTGTGGTTTAGGCTGTAAAGAAAGTACAGTCTGAGACCTTGGCTAAATAATCGATCCAGCCCAAAAGGCCAACTCCTCTAGAATTTTTACATTTTAATACAAAAACCTTATTAAAAATTACAAAAATATTACAGTTTTAAAAAACATGAACAACAACAATACAAAACAAACAAACAAACAAACAAAACAAAACACAACTTTTTTGTTAAATATTACAATCTTCTTGTAAACATCACAACCTTTTTGTCAAATTCAGAAACCTTCTTGTCAAATATAAAAATCTTCTTGTTAAATATAACAACCTTCTTGTCAAATATAACAACCTTCTTGTTAAATATAACAATCTTCTTGATAAATATAAAAATCTTCTTGTTAAATATAACAATCTTCTTGTCAAATACCACAACATTTCTATCAAACCTTCTTAGAATATACCCACAATAAAAGTAACATTTTGACTTGCCAATGCTTGATATTGTATTTTGACATGTATTCGCAGTTGAGTAAAAATGTAAGCCATTCGCATGGTAAAGTCTTAAATTGAAGATTTAAAATTCATTGAAATTGAAAGATTAATTTAAAGGTTGCTATAAACATTAACTGATTAAAAAAAAACAATATCTATAAAACTATTCCTCTTGAAAGTAAATATATTATATACAATCTTTGTTCAACATACTATCATAACAGTTGGATTATCAGATTATTTAGGTCATTTATCAATGTTGTGAAACCGGATATGACAAGATTGAAAGCAATCATGGAAACGTCAGCCATCTTGCTTAATTAGTTTCTCGTCTGTCTGATATTTGATGGCGGGACCAAAACTTCGCTGTATGATGCGATACAATAAAGTCGAGCAATTTTGTCGTCACGTGATCCACTTTTCTCGCTGTGGATCCCATGATTTAAGGGTTTACAATTTTTGTTTTATTTCTGGGGTGTTGATGTATTATGATTTAATAAAGATAGGGAATTTGAAAGGAAAAAAATAAAATAAAACTGAGATAATAAATCCAATACTTTTATATGCTGTGTGCGGCAAGTACTTAGCTCAGCTAATAGTCAAACTGACTTTAATGGCAAGTCGGGGAATAATGACGTATGGACAGAACATTATGAGGACTACTTAATCATAATAGCAATTTAGACAATCTTAATTTTAAAAAAAAATCCTATCATGTGATAATCACATAATAACGACCGTAAGTAAGACAGACACTCACGACAGACACACACATAATCATTACGGTAAATCAGACAAGTCTTGAAAGCTTTTATTCCCACTGAATTGAAAACAAAAATCAAACTGTACACCTCCGATCCCTAAAAGAAAAGTTATTTACAAATGACGAGATTTATAAATACGCATTAAAAAAATAACGACATAATCTTTCCCCACAAGCGACTAATAACAAGAACCTGCTGTTGTCTTTGTCTTATGTTTTATTTAAACCAAGCTGTCATCCCCACAGTAGGTATCATCGTTATATTACCCAGCTTTCCGAACTCACCATAATGTAGCCAATAGCTATCTTATCTTATCTTATCTTATCTTATCTTATCTTATCTTATCTTATCTTATCTTATCTGTTACAGAAGCGCCTTCTTAATCGAAGATTATTGCATCCTACGTTTGTGTTTAGTCCTGCATTCTTATTAGAATTTTAAATGATGATAAAGTTTTGGCTCTCCTGGTTTCTTCAGGCAACCCATTCCAAGCCCGAATTCCGAACGGGAAGAAAGAATACTAGTATCCCAGGGGCGGATTAAGACTGCACGGGGCCCATGGCTGCAATCAAACGGGGGCCCTATCCAGCCAGCGTCCCTTAATATATGATTGCTAACAGCTAATATAAAACTGTAACTAAATATTAATAATGAAAAAAGAAACGAACACGAAGAAATAACTGTTTAAAATGTTCGCCGGTGTGTTAAAAATTAAGTGTGAAAAGAAAAACTTTAACATTCCACCGCTGGAAATCGAACCCGACACCATTTGCATCACAAGCCTATGCCCTTTCCACGCGACCAGCGGAGCTTGTCTAAATTGAGAAATTTTTAAAATATAGACTATATTTTATACTATATTCTCTAAGTGAGCCAAGTTTTATAGATTATTAAGACTGTCAGGTCTGAATCGCGCAGTGTTAAGAAGTCGTAAGAAATTTCCCGAATCGTGTGTTTTTTTAGCCAAACTTTTTAAAATGGGAATTTAGGAATTTATACGGATTTTGCCTAACATATGGGAATTTTTGAGATTGACAATTTAAAAGAAAATAATTACATTCTTGGATGAAAATAAAATAAAATAATTTGAAACATGCTCATTTTCAAATAAGAAATACTTTTTTGTGTTGGTGCGAGGCTCTTTGACGTCATATTTGTTTATTTTTAGCGTGTCTAGGTTTTTTATTTCGGATCTAGTTTTTTTTCTTGACGTTTTTCCCAACATTATCACTGACAGTAGACTGTAGACAGTTTACAGACATATTGTGTAAATGTATTACTATTAAATAATATAATTAATTAGTCTGAGCCCGAATCATCATAAAATGTTTGTTACATATAAAGGACCAAATCATTAATAATATGTAAACATATAACAATCTATGTAACCATGTATGATTGATTCATTATTAATAAATTTCAAAACATTCATTTTTAAAAATATATTTTTATCAATCACAGACAAATTTAAATTACAAGAGTATCCAAATAACTTTTTTAAACTTCATGATGTTAAAATTTAAAAGTATAATCTATATTTTGGCTTTGTAGCCAAGTTGTTTAAAAAAAACGTACAGATTAAATAAAAATTGAAAGTACCCTATTAAAAATTGCCTTAAAAATGCAAAAATATTTATTATTTTTTAATTTGGAAGTCAAAAGTCATTAAAATGAATGCGAAAGCATTTAATTGAAGTTGCCACTTTTCAGATTTTCCCCCAAATTTTTAAAGCATTTCGGAATTTTTAGCTTAATTTGGGAATTTTTTTACTCCTTGCTGGGAAAATTTGGCACTTAAGACTTCGTAACTCTGGAATCGCAATCAGTTTAATAGATAATGTTTATAAATTTATTTAATTTATTATATTTTCAAGGGTTCGTGCAAACATTTGTACACTTTTTTTTTATAAAATATAAAAAGTTTGGGGGCCCCAAATCGTCGGGGGCCCGTGGCTTTAGCCCGCTCAGCCCCCCCCCCCCTTAATCCGCCATAGTAGTATCCTATCTCACTATAACATATCTTTTATATCCTAGACACATAACGTAGATATCTTTTACATCCTAGATATATAACCTAGATATCTTATCATAGCCATTCGATTTCAATTTTAGCCGTGCCAAGCTATCATATCTGAAAATGTACCCAAACAAACAACGCAGAAGATGTACGGTATACCTTGATTCCAATAATTCATTCTCTGAATACCGCTATCATTTTTTGCCTGATTCTTCCTAAAGTTATTTCGCCTGAAATTGCAGCAGTCAAACGAGAGGATAAAATGGCCCACTATCTTGTTTCCGCCTGAAGAGCCCCATATCCTTGTTTAACAGGCGCAAGTTATGGCCGTCAATAACGTTGGCTGATAACCGATGGTTTAGTGCTCGCGTTCTTTTCGGCACCGGTTAAGGACATATGTTAAGAAATATCCGGACTAATTTTTTTTAACAGGAAAGACCCCCCCCCCCGACTTGTATTGTAGAGCACGGAAAATGGATTATTTTAATCGATTAAATAGCGTTTAAAATTCAGGAAAATGTTTTACATGCTGTTGTCGGTCTATTGATAAATAATTAAATATTAATAATTAGCAATAGTTTGCTTTTTTTGCGAACTAACTTTTTCCATTAAAAAAATAGTTGTAAGTGTTAACTTGAAAATAAGCTGTTTTATAAGGAAAATGATATTTAAAACAAACAAAAAACAAACATTGATTTTACTCAATTAACAAAAACAAAATTTAAAATCATTCACATTATATTGAACTACTTATATTTAAATAAAAAATGTCAATTGCCTGTTTCTCTGACTTCCCTGGAATTTCTTTAGTTGAATGAAGTCATACATCTTTTTTTTAGCTTTGATCAAAATTATCGATTAATTATTCGGTTATTTTTCAAAAGTTACGATTAATTTAAAATTAATCGATAACAGCNACACACACACACATACATACATACATTCATACATACACACACACTTAATATAATATATATTCAGAATTGTATATTTATCTGTAGCCCTTGATAGCTTCAGCTTAACCTATCTGTTAGAGACGCTCCTTCTCTGCAGACGATGATTGCACCCTACGCTCATCTATGGGTTGTGTCTGTCCTGCATTCTCATAAGGGTTTTAAAGTGTTGGTTTTCCTGGTTTCTTCAGGCAACCCATTCAGCGCCCGAATTCCGGTCGGGAAGAACGTAAACTTGTATGCGTTTGTTCTTGCATGCGGAAAAAAGGAAAGTGTTTTTATCCGTATGTCTATCTGAGGGTCGTGTTTATATGTATAGATGTTTAACTCCAAAATGTCAATTTATCTGTAGCAAATGCAATACATTAATATATGAGACATCTATCTTAAGCGTTGGATATAGATTTTAAAAATCTCTCTCATTTCAGGTTCTTGAACGGGCGTTGACTTCGATTGCGTGCGCCACCAGCTACTGCAGAGACGGCACCAGGCAGTTGGTGTGTCTCTACGACAACAGCACAGACAGGGATCACAGCGTCCGCTCGAACCGCGACCCCCGCGTCATCCCCACAAGGCGACCAAATGCACGAAGAATCACGCCGTCGAATGAGTATGACGTGATAGAAAGACAACGCCAGCAGCGGGAACAACAGCTACGCCAGCAGCGGGAACAACAGCTACGCCAGCAGCGGGAACAACAGCTACGCCAAAGGGCGCGTTCGACCACGCCAGCCGCCAGAAACGTTCCCAGGAACGACCGACAAGGGAGCCGGAGGGTGCCGCCAGTGTTTGATAGGAGACCTGGGATCTACACCAAAGCCCAGGACCCAGACTATTACCAGGATCAAAGCAATAGGCCCCCCGGTAGTTTCAGAAGGGACGCTTGGAGAAATAGGAGACACGCCTTAAGAGCAAGAGACAAGAGATCAGTGGAAAGATTCGCCTTGGTAGCGATAGAATAAGAGTAGCACTTAAAACATTCCATACCGTCACCACCTGTTGTGCTGTTATGTATATTTTTTTAAAAAAAGGCTTTCACTCTTTGAATGTTTTGTTATGGCTTCGTAAATAAGTAGAATGCATTACGTAGAAACTACGGGGCATTCATGTCAAAGGTTATGAACAAAATGGTGGTGACACTGCAATCAGGCTTATAAATTAGTAAATGGAAAAGACGTAAACAGGGTAAGGGTTAGCCTGACAAGACGTAACAAAACAGCGAACGATTCGGCTCTTTGGCGAAACGTTCGCTGTTTTGGAACGTCCTGTCAGGCTTACCCTTACCCTGTTTACGTCTTTTCTATTTATCAAAGGTTATGAGCTGTTTGTTAGGTACGTTACTAGGAAAAAAAAGATAGTTAAATAAATTTAATATGACACTGTCAATACTCTGATTCCGTCTTATTGAAATGTCCAATAGAAAATAACAACAAATAGTCTGAATATGTGCAGGGCACCTATATAAACACGCAGGAAGTCAATCGAAACTCAACAAAGTAGTCAGTCAATCGAAACTCAACAAAGAATTGACAAATAGCAGTTTGAATTAGTTTAGAACACTTGCACTTGTAGACGCGTCACTTGGTCAGTCCAAACTACCAACAAACTGTTGACCACGAACAATGTGAATGGGTGCAGGATACCTTGGTAGACACTTTTTTTCTGACAGTAAAACCTTCAAGATCTTAGAAACGTATGTCATGAGACACACATTTCATTTTATTTTGTTAAAAACCAATAATAAATTAGACGCAGATTTCATTCATCCTATTAGTCACATACATTAGACATACATTTCAGTGCACGATAATTTCAGATATGTTTTTACAGGATAAGTTTTCATACAAATTATTTATGGAGAACTCTCCTTAGACATAACTTTAGACAATTAAATCTATCAATTAAAAAAATAAATAAAAACTATACATTTCTTGAAACAAGATCACATCACAAGATTTCAGCTATATACCACTTTTTTCAGCTATATACCACTTTTTAAAATATTTCATCTATATACCACTATTTTAATATTTCAGCTATATGCCACTATTTTCTACCTACACTTTAAAATATTAAAAAAAAATAAAATAACTTCCACCAAAAATATACCTGTAAAAACCATCAACCCTTATTATCAAATTAAATTAGTAATTTATCTGTAGTTAGCCGCGGCAGTTTAAGATACAGCTTTTTAGTTTATCCAAAAAAATGTTTTGAATAGTATTTGCGATTTGCAGCACTCAAAAATTATACTAACCACTGCAAAATCTCAAAGCAATGAAAAGGAAAATAAAGAATAAAATGTTCAGTACTTGTATTTCCCCAGTTTAAAAAATGAAATAAATCAACTGAAATTTGATAAAAGCCTTGGCGAGCACTCTTGTCAATTATTCTTACTTGGTCTAGAAAAGTATTCCCAGATTTTGGTTATAATTTTTCAAGATTTATGTGTCATCTTCGTTGGTTTTCTCTATGATTTCTGACTATCGCCAGATTGTGTGGTCTACGTGTTGGTTTTAGTGGAATACCTCCCTGATAACCGTTCATAACAATGCAGGCACTTTGATTAGTAGTCAATAAACATGTCAGATAGAGTTACCATGATAAAATATAGCGTTGCACTCTATTTTTCGTCGATTAATTTAATTATATCTTATCACTGCCTGTCCTCTGTACTCAATAACTCCTCACATTTTCTAAACAAAAGTAAACAAAAATTCACAGAAATACAAGTTTGCACATTGTTCAACAATATTATTTCACTTTCATCCTCTTATTCCAAATATTTATTTACATTTCATGAAGAAAACATTGAAAATTAGGGCAGCGGAATATAACGATTAATTTCTCGATTAATCGTTATAAATTTTATCGATTAAATATCAATTGTAAAATTTAATTGATAAAATTTCGATTAAAACTAACGAAGATATTTATGACATGTTTTTCAGTTTATTAAAAAAATAATTTTAAACAATTTAATAGCCCATATCTCAGGGTCTGTATCGCTGAGGAACATAGTACAACAGTCCATAGCAGCTACAAATTTACAAGTTCAAAATACTATTCTTCTATGTCTTTGAGACATGGGAAATAACTCAATAAAACAAAAATTGACAATTACCTGATTTTGCTACTTCCCTTGAGGTGTTTGGCTTAAGTCGAAATTGACGATTAATTCATAAAATTAACCGTACATTTTTGAAAAGTTTAAGATTAAATTTAAATTAATCGTTACCAACCCTATTGAAAACATCTCTTTTATTTTGAAAAGAATAAAATTTAATCAACATTTTTAAAACATTTCTCTACAGAGACTCATTTAAAAATGTACATACTTTCTGATGTCACTAAAATTGAGTTCATAATTTAAAATGATGAAACAATGGCTAACTACTTTTTATCAGTAGAACTATAATGAATCAATTTGTTACTAGCTTTTATAATTTTACTAAAACTTTGAGTAACCTTTAAATATATGCTAGTTGAGAGCCGGCTAAAAACTTATTACTCGCCTGCCACAGCTTATTGGGGAAATAATTACCGCACGATCCAATGTTAATTCGTCAATCGTACACCAAAAGCCAGAGGTGGGCAGGTCAGAGGTGGGCTGGGCAGAGGTGGGCTGGGTAGAGAGATTAGGAAGATTACAGTTTAAAAAACAACAACAAAAAACACGATTATTGTTTTTATAATTAATATCATTATTATTATAAGAATGATGATAATATTTATTTGTTTAAATATATAAGGACTGTACTTAGCACTATCATTATAATTATTGCAAGTAATATCATGTTTTGATGTAATTTCTACTTATATTATTATCATAATTATTTTTAATGATCCCTTCACTCTTACTATGATAATATAAAGTGTTATAAAGTATATATTGTTCACCATATATTTTGTAAATATTCCAATGAATTAGTTCTGACTATTGCAGTTAGAGCATATTCCCCTACATCAATGCATGTTCATTGAGGTGGTTTCCTAGCACACGATACATTCACAGAAAGTGGGTCAAGTTAACAACTAGAGCATATTCCCCTACATCATCGCATGTTCATTGAGGTGGTTTCCATGCACACGATACATTCACAGAAAGTGGGTCAAGTTAACAACTAGAGCATATTCCCCTACATCATTGCATGTTCATTGAGGTGGTTTCCTAGCACACGATACATTCACAGAAAGTGGGTCAAGTTAACAACTAGAGCATATTCCCCTACATCATTGCATGTTCATTGAGGTGGTATCCTCGTACACGATACATTCACAGAAGGTGGGTCAAGTTAACAACTAGAGCGTATTCCCCTACATCATCGCATGTTCATTGAGTTGGTTTCCTCGCACACGATACATTCACAGAAAGTGAGTCAGGTTAAAGCAGAAAAAACGTTTTCCAATGACTGACATAATTGTGGTCAAGAAATAATTACTTTTTTAAAAGGAATTTGGTGATGTCTGTATAAGGAAATTTTGGTCTCCGTTTAACATATAGCTACACTTTGTGATAAATTCTAAACGCAGTAGTGGATGTTGTTTCGTTCAGTCATCTTAACACAGATACATGAAGACATTTTTTGTTTCTTTTTACACCACGTCATACCCAGCCTTTCATTTATGTCATAACTACTTTAATGTTTATATTCTTGATGTCTTTACACTGATATTTTGGACTTTGTTTATTATAAACATTATTTCATCTAAACATTATTTAATCTAAACATTATTTATTACTAGCATTTTTTAAAATTGTACACTTAACTTAAATAAAACGAGGTCCACAGCTAATGATTAAGCTCTATCAAAATTTATGATACATTCTTTTTAAATATGGCTCCATTAAATATCTCAAATCTCCTTGACTAATGACAGCAGCTACCTGAAATAGACTTGACTAATGACAGCAGCTACCAGAAATAGACTTGACTAATGACAACAGCTGCCTGAAATACACTTGACTAATGACAGGAGCTACCTGAAATATACTTGACTAATGACATCAGCTACCTGAAATAGATTTGACTAATGACAGTAGCTATCAGAAAAAGACTTGACCAATGACAGCAGCTACCTAAAATAGATTTGACTAATGACAGCAGCTACCTGAAATAGATTTGACTAATGACAGTAGCTATCAGAAATAGACTTGACCAATGACAGCAGCTACCTAAAATAGATTTGACTAATGACAGCATCTACCAGAAATAGACTTGACTGATGACAGCAGCTACCTGAAATAGACAGCACATCGCTCTGGCCATTGAATGAGGCTACCGGAAAATCTGTATTTCGAGGCCATGTTCCATGCCAGGAGCGCCCAGACCTGAAGGAACTGAGAGCCAATTTAAAAATAATAAAAACCATTTTTTGAGAGCCGCATTGAAGCATTATAGGTCAATGAACCTGGTTTAGCAATCTTTCAGGAATCTTTGTAACATATTTCATAATGTGTACGCCGGCCATAGTGTCAACACAGAGGAGACGAGGGCGGCTCGCGTGCCGCTGTAAGGCCGCCGTTGTTTTACGTTTGCAAAAATATCGGATTCGAATATCTGATTCGATTTATGTTTTCACTAAAAATTGTATTCATGTTTGGGAAATATATATTTTTTTTAAAAGTTCTAAAAGCTGGGAACATCTCGAGTATTTTTTGTTTCAACTGTAAAACAAATAGCAGTTAGCAAAATTTTTGTGTTTATGCTTTTGGTTAAATGGACAACTAAACTAAATTACCCGCAGTTGTTATCAGCTGTTTCAAATTCAATCAATTTTCTAAATTGTTCATTTAATTTCTCACAACTTGCTTTTTAAAAAAATGTTTGAGCTGGCAACTTTGTGATCACACCTAAACATCAAAGTAAACTTGTTTTTAAAGTGTGTAGATGGAAAGTAAAAAAAAAACACGACTTACTTTATTTTTTATTTCTTACATTTTTGTGTGTAACAAATTTAATAAATTAATAAAAACTTGAAACAGTGTTGCTTTAGTCGGATGAAAGTTATTTTGTATTACAGTATTTGATGGAATTAGCACATTATTGGGCCGCATCATTTGGTCATGAAACTTCAATGGTGTGCCCCTAAACAATTCTTCCTCGTTGCAAGTGAGAAGATGTTGACTTTAATCTTTAAGATTCTGATCTTTGAAGACACGGAAGCACATTATTTTTAACCAAAATCTCCTGCTATTAAAAAAAACGTTGAAAAAAATAAAATTAATGCAGTCACTTTAAGTTTTGTCTATAACTTGGTATAAATAAACAAGGGGATACTGAGTTATCCTCTAGTCATTATTTGAAACCAAAATTTGTTGTTTTTTCCCCAATTTATATCAACTCTTTCATCGGGTAAGTTGAATTCGCAAATAAAAGCTAAGGAAAAACTTTTAAATGATTAACTGTTTTATAAACAATGCAATAAATATATATATATATATATATATATTTACTGAGCGACAATTAAAAAAAATAAGTTTATGTTTTGTTCGGCTTTGAAGCGTTCAGTACTCAATCATCAAATTAACTTAAAGGTACTTTTTGTTGCCATCCGCAGAAACCACTGACAGACCAAAATCCTTTATAGACTGTAACGATAAACTGTAAGAAGGTTCATCCTGTGCTGAACAGTGATTCAGTTGCAGAGTCAATGGTTCAAGACCTTGAAACACTGGAGGATAGAAGAACGAAGAGTAAATTAGTGATTATACATAAGGCAATTAATTCTAATTTAGAAATACAACACAAAGATAACTTAATACAACCCTCAAATAGACATAAAGATAAAAACACCTTTCTTATTCCATATGCAAGAACAAACACATACAAGTTTTCTTTCTTTCCGTCCGGTATTCGGGCGTGGAATGAGTTGCCTGAAGAAACCAGGAAAGCCAACACTTTATCATCATTTAAAATTCTAGTAAGAATACAGGACTAAACACAAACCATAGAAATACGTAGGACGCAATAATCTTCTGTACAGAAGGAGCGTCTGTAACATATAAGATAAGAAGAAGATAAGACAAGGATTTTTTTTCATGGTTCAGCATCATTTAAAAAACAGAACATTAATAAAACCCCATCAGTCTGGTAGAGTCAGTGAGGCTAAAACCTTTTATCTTGCCTATTACAGGCGACCTATCTATACAATATATTACAGCGTACTACACTTATCCTTGTTTTTTGTTCTATCTCGCATTAAAGAAATATTTTTGAATGTTGATAATGTGTTGGTTGACCTGACGTGTTCACGCAAACCATTGTACCCCCAAATGTCAGACCTGAAAATAAAAGGCAAAGTCCATCGAATTTTTAAGTTTGGGATTTGACCTCGGGTGCGACCAATAGTCTTCTTTACTTTTCGGCACAGTTACGGGTCCAACCAAAATATGTATGAAATAAGCAGACTATCAAAAAAATACTTATGTACGTGGGTATTTTCTGCAATTATTGTTGGAAATGAAGACGTAAACATTTCTCTTACTCACTTTGTTTAATATATTAAGTAAATCTAGAGTTATACATGTACTTAGATTTATATATAAAATATGCTGGCCCACTGAGTGTTTTGTTAAGACCAAATGTGTCAGATTGAAGATTATTTTCTGCATTTTGTAAATTTTTGTTTGTCGTTCATCACTTGTTTTAGAATGTGTAATTAATATTTTTTCATCAATAACTCAATGTCCTCTAACTTTCCTGTTAGAGAAATTTTGTAATACCTTAACTTTTTAACTGGATTTGAAAGTTTATTCGTCAAGCAAGGAAGATAGAACATAGCACCTTGTTAAGGGCACTATGTTTCAAAAGACCTTGTTCCGGGCACTATGTATCAAAACACCTTGTTACGGGCACTGTATCAAAAAACCTTGTTCGGGCGCTATGTATTAAAAGACCTAGTTCCTGGCACTATGTTTCAAAAGACCTTGTTCCGGGCACTATGTATCAAAAGACCTTGTTCCGGGCACTATGTATCAAAAGACCTTGTTCCGGGCACTATGTATCAAAAGACCTTGTTCCGGGCACTATGCATCAAAAGACCTTGTTCCGGGCACTATGTATCAAACAACCTTGTTCCGGGCACTATGTATCAAAAGACCTTGTTCCGGGCACTATGTATCAAAAGACCTTGTTCCGGGCACTATGTTTCAAAAGACCTTGTTCCGGGCACTATGTATCAAAAGACCTTGTTCCGGGCACTATGTATCAAAAGACGTTGTTCCGGGCACTATGTATCAAAAGCCCTTGTTCCGGGCACTATGTTTCAAAAGACCTTTTGACTTCCGTCTTCCCGGTAATCAGATCCCAGCCCCACGGACATGTCATTATCAGGGGCGTTTACCGGAAGTTCGAGTGTCTACTAATAGGCAGCTTGCATTGCTTTGAGTATTGAGGAAGGGAAACCTGAAGTCCGATAGCTGTGACGTCATTGATTGGACGTCATGGCCGGTCTGGATGAGATTTTGACTGAACACAATGGACTTGATCACACGAAACTTAGCGTTGAAAGCTGGACATACAATTTCCGTGCTATCTGGTATCCATTCCTACAATCTTCAACTTACTGTTATACATATCATATACAATCTGTACTTTTTGGTATCCTTACATCAATGTTAACTTACGTTCGTTGGTCCATGAGCAAAATGACAAACTTGTGTGAAAAGTTGCACAGCATCTATTTTTTGTGGAAATTTGTATACCTTATAAACAGAGAAGTTCTACAATCCTATCGATATCTTGAGCTACAATCTTCGTATAAATAGTCGCTAGAATGACAATTTAATTCACGAGTCTGACAAGAATCTAGAATCTAAAACTAAAATATAGACGTGTATAAACTAATTAAAAGAAAACAAAAGCATCATGTGCTTAAAATTTTTAAGAAAATTATTTAAATTAAATTAAAAACAAATAATTCTAATTCAGACCATAAAATAAGGTTTAAAATTAGGGATGCATAATTTTACGATTAATTAATCGATTAATTGTTAAAAAATTTAAACTATCAAATTTTAAAGACGGTTAATCAACCCATCACCTAAAAATGTACTGGAAGTCAAAATTTGTTTTAAAAAATGGCGGCCGATAAAAATAAACTAATTTCCGGACGATTACACGAACATTTAGGTTTTAAACTATTGACTAGAGAGGAATGTTCAGAATGTTGATAAAGTTTATTGTATCCATTGTGAGAAATCGTTTGTCTATACGATGGTTCTAACACCGGCATACTTATCAGCTGCAAACCAAACATCCACTACATTATCAGAAACTACCCATGAGAGTCTTTTTATGTCAACCATTGTTCAGCTCGGCTGGTAATATTTTCAATGAGACCGGCTCATTGCTTGAAGTAAACAATGTCAACACACTTGTCTGTTTACGTTGTTGTTTAAAAGATGGCAGACATTCCAGTATTTTTTTTTCTCGGAAAGTACGTTTATTAATGTTATTTAGGTAGGACTCCATATATTTCAATTTGCTATGTTTGCTTTTAATCGAAATTAACAATTATTCGTTAACGAGCAAAATACCCGTGCTACGCTACGGGGTAGGCACAATAAGAATAACTTTGTTTGGTTTTGGGTCTCAAATTCTCCTTAAGAATGAATATAAACGCATCTGGAAATTAGGGTAGTGATAAATCAAACACCTTCTTAATAAAAACAACGATTTGTGTGTCGAGAAAAAATAAAAATATTATTAATTTAATATTACCAATCAATTTTGGTATTTATGCTTTAATATAGCATCATCATTATCATCCATGGCTCTACAGCCCATGTAGGGCCCTGGCTTGCTCAACCTCATCCTTCCATTCAGATCGATTGGTGGCTTTCTTTCAGCATGCTCGAACCCTTATAATAACGCTTGCTATATACTCTACCAGAATAACAAATGTTAACAGTTAAAAAATTCTAACGGGCAAGGCTCACTTTCTTTTCACGTGAATCAAAACATGAAAACAATATCTTTCCACATGATTCCTTTGGTTCTTAGAAAACACTCATTTCATGTATAGTCTAAGCATGAAATTAGTTCAAGACGAATAGGATATTTTTAGCCAGATAATATTTGTGAATATTGTGGCTTGGGGAGAGAGGAAAATATGGTTTATTTGTTATCAAGGCACATGTTCCTTTAACGTGAATAAAAACATAAGAACAATGCTGCTTTTTAAGAGAATGGTGAGAAATTGATCTCCTTATAAATGTTATGTCAATCATTATATATTCCCGCACATTTTTTCTAATAGTAACAATTCACTTTATATCAATCTTTATTCCCGTTGTATACTATTCAACTAATAAACCCAAAACAGCTTGGCACAAAATGAGTTGTTGTCAGTGTGTTTTTTCGACATAACACGCACTTTCTTATGCTAGATCCTATTTATAAGTCGTAATACCCGTGATATTTCTTTACACTTGATATTTTACACCTTAAAGAACAGTTTTTACGCAAAGCGTATGTCATGCAAATTTTTCAAAATGGATGTTTCATCATTCGTTAGTTCTTAGAATAAAATACATGTTTTAATATTACTTTTTTCATGGGAAAAGCTCTCCAAAACATTATTTCTATTTCTAGGCTAAGCATGGCCTTAGTCAAAATAATATGATTTTTTTTATATGGGCCAGATATTAATTATGTGAATATTGATGCTAAATTAAGGTATGTATGAGTTAATTTGTTTTAAGGAAACA
>MUZC01001815.1:18230-43268 GCA_002072015.1 Radix auricularia | reverse complement strand
AAAAAAAAAAAAAAAAAAAAAAAAAAAAAAAAAAAAAAACGATACCTGTTTTGGGCGATTGTAATTTTTGAACGGGTTTGTGTTAGTTATAACAATCACAATGAAATCAAACAAAAATATAACATTTTTTGCGGGGCATGTCGACATGTGAAAAATGATGTGTTACAAGTAGGCTACCTACATGACATAATGGTTCAAATAGTGTGTTAAACTTGCAAGCAGAAATAAGTTTTATAACTGTTTTTGTTTTAGAAAGTTATTGTAAGGTAGCTTGCTAAAAATTAAATGTATTTTGTTTTATTGCGCTTAAGTTAATTAAGTAGCAGGCGTAATTTTTTTTTTTTCATCAAAAAGAGATATTCATTAAAAATGTTACTCATATTCAATTAAGGTAATGTGTAAATAATTTGAATTCGTCCATTTAATGGAAAATTATTAAGATTTAGGGCTATAATATTAAAATGTGCAAATTTCTTCGTTAATAAACACCACAATAACATAAATAATATCGAAAAGGACACACTTAAACATTTCAAGCGTCTTAGAAAAATTGACATCTGAAGAAATAGCTAGTAAAACGAGATCAGATGCTCAATTCCATGCAATCTTTTTCTTTTCTATACTTTTTGACTTTAAGGGAACCCGTTTAAAAAATAATGCAAAGCCATTTCATGGAACGAAGTTATGTGCTAATTTGGAACGCTGTTGAGACCTCAACTGAACACTGAGTTAGAAGGAGAAAAAGTATGAGTGTTGAAAATTCAGAAGACGAGATTCTATCTTTAGAGCAAGACGCACAACGAGAAATGTTTTTATCCATAGATTTAATTATAAAATAAAATTATAGAACCCACTGATGAGTTGAATGTTCTTACATTAAAATATTCGTGTATAATCCCATGTAACCTACTACATAAACATTTTGTAACATCAATTAAATTTTTTATTACCATTGCTCCAGAACAGTTCAAACTGAACGAAAAAGGTTCCAGGCTTTTATTGCTGTACACAGGGGCAGTCTTAGCAATTACGGGGCCCTATGCAGCTCAGTATGCAAAAAGGGTTGCGCGGGGCTCAATTTGGGTATGGACAAGGTATTAACAAGGATAATAAGTAAAAATTTAGATAGGTAGGTTCTATGAAAGTGCAAACCCGCCAGAGTGCGCACGCCAGCCATCAGCATTTGATTCGACCCAAATTTTGCTAAGAATTTTTTTCAACAATCAGTGTATCCAGTTGTAAATGCAGTTTCTCCTAACTGCATTTGATAAAACAATTATCTTTGTTCCACAATGAGTGATTTAAGTCTACAAAATCTTGCAATATTGTTCATAGAACAAGATAGAACAAATAATTTAATTTTGATAACATAATACACGATTTTTTTCACTATGAAAGTAAGGAATGTAAATGTATAAATATGTTTACATACTAATGTATACAATTTCTTAATTTATAAAAAAAAATCATATATTTATGAATAAAAAAATAAAAGCATTCTAATTGTTTATGTTTTTTTGGTGTAAATTTAGAACATGTTTTGTCTCATTTGGGTGTGTTTGGGTACCTACGACCTCAATAACTTTCTTGTGGCCTTTAAAAAAAACGTATCTTCTATTTCTATAAATGTGTATTTATAGGTATATCACCTTTGGCGGCCTCTTTATTACTGCTTTCATAAATAGAGCATGCAATGGTAAAAATATTCCCCACCTTTTACAATATACTTACATTTCAATAACAATTATCTATTAATGTTTATTCATACGATTGACAGAAAGGACTTTATATAAATGACGTCACTCGATTTTAGATTATTTTTCAACCCCTTCTCCCGCGTCACACATGGACACAAAAACTTAGACCCCTTCTTCAATATGGTGTCACAAAGCCCCCATCCCCATAAAAGCCGTATTTTCTATTTGAAAATGAGCATGTTTCCAATGAAATTTACACTTTCTTTATTACTGTTAAGTGAAATTAGAGACCTAAGCATGAGCGTAATAAACATATGAAGCTAATAAGGAGCTTAAGTATGCATGCAATAAACTTTCACAGCCCAAATTTAAACTTGTACATTGCAAAATTTTTCCTATCGTGCAATTCAAAGTAGGTCAGTAAGCCAGATTCAGACCTATTACATAGTCCTGCCCAAAGATGTTAATCGTTGGTCTGTTTTTTAGATACAATTTTTTTTTTTATCATTTGTATGTTGAAGTCTGTAACTGTTTTGTTTCTTCAGCTTTTTTTGTCGCATGCAACTATAAACGATTCATATAAACCTAGAGCTGTGATGTCGAACCTTTTTTTGGGCAGCATACCCAAAATTCAAATAAAACCCCCTTTTTTTAAAGGAAAGTGCCAACACAAAGTGCCAACACAGTGGTTTGATTAAGTGCGAAATAATATTTTAGTTGCGCCGGCTCAAGAGGCTCTGCGTGCCACATGTGGCACGCGGCAGGGCATAGGTTCGCCATCGTTTACCTAGAGCATCAGCAAAAATTAAAATGCTGGAAGATTTAACGCGAAATACAAATGAGTTTAAAAAAAAAAAGAGTTTGTGCCAACGAACGTTTCTTAATTTTTTTTAATTTTAATTTTATCTTGTTAGCTTTTCATAAATACGAAACGTATTGGCTACGGAAGTCAATAGAGCGCTCGCCACACAAGATGGGGATCGAACCCACATTAAAGCCACTTTAAAAATGTTGAGAAATGCCTAATGCTAAGAAATACCTCCGCTAACTTGGAGAGGGATTGGCGCCGCCAGGGTCTACCAAGCCCGAGAATGTTCAAATGGAAACATTAGAAATCCCTACTATCTGGAAAAAAGGTTATGGGACTATAACATTAAAAGAACACAAAATGTGCGCGTACCATTTAAATCAACCAAAGCAGTAATCATAGATACAGTGTTTAATTCTATATAATACAGCTGTTTAGCTTTTTCAGCTGGTTCTATCCCAAGGTCCTTCTTATCTTATCTTATTATCTTATCTTATCTTATCTGTTACAGAAGCTCCTTCTATACATGATATCATTGCTTCCTACCCTTATGCCTGATCTAAGTCTAGTCATACATTTTTTATTAGCGTTTGATAAAGTGTTGGTTTTCCTGTTTTATTCAGGCAACCCATCCACGCCCGAATTCAGAATGAAAAGATCGAGAACTTTTATGTGTTTATTATTGCTTACGGAATAAGAAAAATGTTTTTATCCCTTCTTCTGCTGCTATCAAAGCTGCTGTGAAGTCGCTGCCAATATCTTTATATCGATTCCAAAAGGATATTACATATCATTCTCATCCACACTTTCCAATGAACTCTGATTAGTTCACACCTAGCCCCCCCTCTCCCACAATTCATAAGGTGGGGAAAAAAATTAAGGTAATTCTATTGCAATATTTGGATTTTTTTTTGAGTGGGTGGAAGTCTGCGGCTGGGCTGATGGCGCAGACATGTGGTAATAAAAGACATACGTCGAGAAAACAATGAAAAAAAGTTTTGTTTATCTGCCACTGAACATAACATGTATCAGAATAGATGAAGACTCCCCCCACCCACCCCAAATCTTTCATTCTTAATATTTGACATACACATCAAGACGTGGTGGGGAAGATATCGAATTAATGAAACACGAAATTCATCTTGTTCTCTGACGATAAGATGAGAATAACTTAACCATATCACGTGACCGCGGGCTCCTATAATCTCTAACGAAACGACTGTCAGGTCCGCCGATGTTGTTTCAGATTTCATTCCGACACTTTCTGTGGACAACCTAATTCCTAATAATTATAGAATCCCGACTGGTACGTGGCAGACATAAAGGCGGGAAGGGGTTGGTGGGTGGGTTTATAATTAACGCTCACGGGTCATCTAGGTTTTAATACATGTCAAGGTCGTTCAGACCGCTGAAACGAATGAAAATCATAAATCTGAAACGATAATTAGGTGCTCGCGGAAATACTGGAGTCTCTTCGGGCAAACAGTCGGATCATTTGCAATTTGTTTGCCCGGGAATTTCTCAGTTAAAAGAAGAAACAATGCCATCAAGAAATTATTTTTAGCTACTGAAGATAATACTTTGAAAAAAAAAAGAATTAATACATTTCTTTTGATGAACTATAGTTATAATGAAATCTGAGCAGTGTTGGTCTGAATTACTGTCCTAACATTTAGTGATGAATGCAAGTAATTTCATTTACAGTGTCTGTTGTAAGATACTGCCTTGGTGTATTTATTCTTTCACCTCACACACTAACATGTACACATGAAACATAGACATGTCTATTCACCTCACAAACAGACATGTATACATGAAACATAGACATGACCATTCACCTCGCCCACTAACATATGCACATGAAACATATACATGTCCATTCACCTCACCCACTAACATGTACACATGAAACATAGACATGTCCATTCACCTCACACACTAACATGTACACATGAAACATAGACATGTCCATTCACCTCACACACTATCATGTACACATGAAACATAGACAGGTCCATTCACCTCACACACTATCACGTACACATGAAACATATACATGTCCATTCACCTCGCCCACTAACATGTACACATGAAACATAGACATGTCCATTCACCTCACACACTAACATGTACACATGAAACATAGACATGTCAATTCACTTAACGCACTAACATGTACACATGAAACATAGACATGTCCATTCACCTCACCCACTAACATGTACACATGAAACATTGACATGTCCATTCACCTCACCCACTAACATGTACACATGAAACATATACATGTCAATTCACCTCAAACACTAACATGTGCACATGAAACATATACATGTCCATTCACCTCACACACTAACATGTACACATGAAACATAGACATGTCCATTCACCTCGCCCACTAACATGTACACATGAAACATAGACAGGTCCATTCACCTCACACACTAACATGTACACATGAAACATAGACATGTCCATTCACCTCACACACTAACATGTACACATGAAACATAGACAGGTCCATTCACCTCGCCCACTAACATGTACACATGAAACACAGACAGGTAAATTCACCTCACACACTAACATGTACACATGAAACATAGACAGGTCAATTCATCTCACACACTAACATGTACACATGAAACATAGACAGGTCCATTCACCTCACACAGTAACATGTACACATGAAACATATACAGGTCAATTCACCTCACACACTAACATGTACACATGAAACATAGACATGTCCATTCACCTCACACACTAACATGTACACATGAAACATAGAAAGGTCCATTCACCTCACACAGTAACATGTACACATGAAACATAGAAAGGTCCATTCACCTCACACAGTAACATGTACACATGACACATAGACATGTCCATTCACCTCACACACTAACATGTACACATGTACACATAAATACCACAATTGAATTCAACCAGAGAGCGACCCACCATCGCTTCGTTACTATTTAACATCCTGCAGTCCCTGGTGATATTTTTTTGTCTGGGTCTGGCTCAGACTATGGTCATCATTCGGCCATCACTGGGGGCACTTTCTTTGGGTTGGCCCGTGGTGTGGCCACTGGTGAGGAGATTAGGGCAATAGGCCCGGTCGTAACGGCACTCGGACTCGGGTCGAATCAAGTGCTGGTGGCTGGCGGGCGCACTCTGGCGATCGAACACGGGTGGGGGGGCACAAGGAGATATCAGAACCGGGGTTAAAACGCCCGGCTGTGTGAGAGTGTGTTTGTCTGTGTGTATGTGTGTGTGTGTATGTATGTGTGTGTGTGTCTGTAGGTATGCGGATGTGAGGAAAATGGAGAGAGAGAGAGAGAGTGAGAGACAGAGAGAGAGAGAGAGAGAGAGAGAGATAAAAGCCAAGCGAATTGTAGAAAAATTGTAACAGACAGACACACGCAAAAATAGACACATCAAACATCCTTCAACAAAGACACCCACCAACAAAGTCATACACCAACAAAATCACACACCAACAAAGTCACACATCAACAAAGTCACACACCAACAAAGTCACATAACAACACAGACACACACCAACACAGACACACACCAACACAGACACACACCAACACAGACACACATCGACACAGACACACACCAACAAAGTCACACACCAACACAGACACACACCAACAAAGACAGACACCAACAAAGTCACACACCAACACAGACACACACCAACACAGACATACATCTATACAACACAGACACACACCAACACAGACATACATCAACACAACACAGACACACACCAACACAGACACACACCAACACAGACACACACCAACAAAGACAGACACCAACAAAGTCACATATCAACACAGACACACACCAACACAGATTCACATCAATACAACACAGACACACACCAACACAGACACACACCAACACAGACACAAATCAGCATAACCAAGCTAATACTGATATTTACCACTGCAGACATCCACAAATATATACACCCATCAATGTACACGCCCACCAACAGAGATTCACATTGACAACCAAATAATAGCCTCCCCTTAACACCTAATCTAATAAGCTCTGAGTGTATTCATTATTTATGTCTTGTCTTTCATTTTTTTTTTAGAATTTCAGATGTTGATAAAGTGTTGTTTTTCCTGCTATGATCAGGCAACCCATTATTCCACGCCCAAATTCCAGGCGGGAAGAACGAGAATTTGTATGTGTTTGTTCTTGCATACGGAATAAGAAAAGTGCGTTTTTTTTTTTTATCCCTTTGTCTATCTGAGGTTGGTATAAGTTTATCTTTCTTTTATATTTCCAAGCTAGAATTAATTGCCCTTTATATTATTAATACTTTACTGTTAGTTCTCGAATCTTCTAGTGTTTCTATGTTTCATGATTTAAACAATGGAGCTCCTCGTGTCAAATTTTTAGTCTCCCATAATGAAGCGCGATGCCTTTCTTTAATAGTACAAAAGATTTTGAATCAATAACAGCAGATCAAGACAGCAATGAATGGTCTGTGTAACAACTCATTTAAATTGCATTTACTTTACACATACAGTTGTACCTCGACACACGAATGCTTCGAGTTACAAAATGTCCAAGATGCGAAAGGTCATTTGAAGAATATTTTGTTCCAAGATGCGAAAAACGCGCAGTTCAAAACACTTGGTATCAAGTGACTGCAGTCAACTCGCTATCGGGCCGGATTTATGCCTAGGCCTTCAAGGCCCCGGCCCAGGGGCCCAGCCATCTTAAGGGCCCCGTTGGAGGAATCTTTACATAAACTCAAAAGCCTGGCTTGCATTATCAAAAAGCTGTTTCGAAAATAATATTACAACAAATCTAACATAGGAGAAAACAGGCTTAATTATGCAGTCCTTTGACTATGATAACGTCATTTATTCATTTTGAATTAAGGAAAGTTCGTCATATGATTCTAAACATTTTATAATATAACGTAACCATAGTAACATAGAACGTTTATTATTCTCCTGTTTCTGAAAGTACTTAAAATCGATTAAAAATTATGTTATGTACTAGCGCATTTAATTTGCTAAATTGCCAAAATAGTTTCAAGATGGTTGGAGGGCCTAAATGTCAAGTGACTAGGGGCCCCGGGGTCCGGGCCTACTCACTACTGAAAGCTCTGCTCTCCTATTGGTTAGTTTATTATTTAAAAAAATAATCACCCCGAAAAGCTTAAAGAGGACGTTCATTGACTTTGCCTGTCTTATTTCTGAAAGTTTGTAAAAAAAAAAAAACCCATTGAAAACAAACTTCCTTTGATCAATGCTTTGCTTAGAAACCATTTGTACATTAGTAAGCGAACGTGTTGTTGGAAGTGAGGCGAAGATGTTGGTGGAAGTGAGGCGAACGTGTTGTTGGAAGTGAGGCGAAGATGTTGGTGGAAGTGAGGCGAAGATGTTAGTGGAAGTGAGGCGAAGATGTTGGTGGAAGTGAGGCGAAGATGTTGGTGGAAGTGAGGCGAAGATGTTGGTGGAAGTGAGGCGAACGTGTTGTTGGAAGTGATGCGAACGTGTTGTTGGAAGTGAGGTGAAGATGTTGGTGGAAGTGAGGCGAAGATGTTGGTGGAAGTGAGGCGAACGTGTTGTTGGAAGTGAGGCGAAGATGCTGGTGGAAGTGAGGCGAAGATGTTGGTGGAAGTGAGGCGAAGATGTTGGTGGAAGTGAGGCGAAGATGTTGGTGGAAGTGAGGCGAAGATGTTGGTGGACGTGAGGCGAAGATGTTGGTGAAAGTGAGGCGAAGATGTTGGTGGAAGTGAGGCGAAGATGTTGGTGGAAGTGAGGCGAAGATGTTGCGCATTGCGCTACCGCTAGATCACCGTGCCCCATCCTCGCAATTACGGTTATCTAAATGGTGTATACTGTATATTGTATGTTAGGATTATGTATTTAAACATTAACATACTGAATAAATCAGTATGTGGCAATTCCTGGCGGAATGTTGATGGAAAGGAAAAATCTTCAGATTTAGCAGAGATATTAGGAGCATCGCTGTGTTTAAAAGACTGGGTATTTACATTTTTGTAATTCAATTCTTTTTCCCGTTACTCCCTGTGTTTCTTTATCCGTCACTTTGAGAACCAGGCTTGTGTCGATTCATTATATCTATTAGGCAAATAATGATAACTTTACAGTTATTTGTACAAATGTTGGAATAAGTAACAACTTACTTAGAAAGAAGTTTTCTCAACTAACCTTGTAGGTACTTTGCCAAGAAATGTAAATATTGTTATTAAACTCTAAAACATATACATTTTAAAGGGTTAGCTCTAAGCTTTTTAAAGACAACTATTTCATCTTTCCATCTTGAACAGAAGTCAAATTTATTTAATTATTTATTTTAGGGAATTTTCAAAGCCTTTGTAGTTAGATAAACTTTATATTTTACTAGCTGACCCGTCGTGCGTTGCAACGATCTCAGTAACAATGAATAAATTTAAGAAACAAATGAGTGATGTTTTAAAAACAATATAACAGAAATCTACGCGGAAGTGTGCAAAAGAAAAAAATCCAAGTTTCATAGCAAACCATGAAGGAATAGATAAATATATTAATAATTTAAATATTAAGTTTTTAATTTAAAAACGATATTAAGGGGACTGGCTCAATGTATTTTATCATTTCAATATGAGCTATAAAGTTATTATACACCAAGTTTAGTTCAGATCCATTCATTTCCCTAAGTCGTTAAAGCTTACACACTTTTTATAGATCTCATATCGGCAAAAATGAAACTAAAGGCTCATAACGGTGCAAGAAATTAACTTTCAAAAACACGTTAATTTCGTTCTAATTCATAATATATATATTTTTAATATATTTTAAGCTTATGTAAAATCAAAATTTGAATTAATTTTTAAATGCTTACAAAAAACAAAGATTTTAGGCCCCCGTTGCCAAAGGAATAGACATTAGGAGTTTAACGCCATTTGGTATTTTAATATTGTCTTTAGAGTATGTAAGTACCAAGTTTGGTCAAGATACATTCATTTTCTAAGTAGCTAAAAGTGAAACTAATTTTTATATTGCTCATATAAGGAAAAAACATTTGGGGCTCCCGGTGTCCCCCCCATGAGTGTCACTGTCAATTTTCAATTTTTTGTCCACAAAAACCATCCTGGAAGCATACGCAAAATTTTCGTAAAGTTTCATCGTGATCGGATGAATTATGGGCCCCCGGCACCCAATAAGTGTCAATGCTTAAAAAAAATCATGTTAAGCCTGGTCCCTTTTGGAACTCAGGACGTGTTAGCGCATTTTCGTATTATGTATCAGTACTTATGTTAGACGAGCAAAATACCCGTGCTTTGCTACGGGGTAGGCACAATAAGAGTAACTTTATTTAGTTTTGGGTCCCAAATTCTCCTTAAAAATTAATATAAACGGATCTGGAAATTAGGGTTGTGATAAATCAAACTCTTCTTAATAAAAACAAAGATAAGTGTGTCGAGAAAAATAAACATATTATTAGTTTAAATATTACCCATCAATTTTGGTATTTCTGCTTTAATATAGCAACATCATTATCATCCGTGGCTCTACACCTCTTGTAGGGCCTTGGCTTGCTCAACCACATCATTCCATTCAGATCGATTGATGGCTTTCTTTCACCATGCTCAAACCCCTTTTTAAAAACGCATGATATATTCTCTACCAGAATAGCAAATGTCGTTAACAGTTACAAAAAGATAACGGTAAAAATTCACTTTCTTTTCACGTGAATCAAAACATGAAAACAATATCTTTCCACGGGATTTCTTGGTTCTTAGAAATAGCTCGCTAAACACCCATTTCATTTATAATCTAAGCATGAAATTAGTTCAAGACGAATAGGATATTTTTAGCCAGATAATTTTTGTGAATATTGTGGCTTGGGGAGAGTAGAAAATATGGTTTACTTGTTTTAAAGGCACATGTTCCTTTAACGTGAATAAAACATAAGATCAATGCTGCTTTTTTAAGAAAATGGTGAGAAATTGATCTTTTAATAAATTTTATGTCAATTATTATATATTCCCGCACATTTTTTCTAATCGTAACAATTCACTTAATTTCAATCTTTTTTCCCGTTGTAAACTATTCATCTAATAAACTCAAAACAGCTTGGCACAAAATGAATTGTTGTCAGTGTGTTTTTCGCCATAACACGCACTTCCTTATGCTAGATCCTATGTATAAGTCGTAATACCCGTGATATTTCTTTACACTTGATATATTTACACCTTAAAGAACAGTTTTTACCCGAAGCATATGTCATGCAACCGCATTGTTCGAGAAATGTACCCAATTTTTTAAATGGATTTTTCATCATTCGTTAGGCCTTAGAGTAAAATACATGTGTTAAGATTACTTTTTTCATTGGAAAAGCTCTCCAAAACATTATTTCTATTTCTATGCTAAGCATGCCCTTAGTCAAATGAATAGGATTTNTATGTCAACCAATGTTTTATGTCAACCAATGTTTTATGTCAACCAATGTTTTATGTCAACCAATGTTTATGTCAACCAATGTTTTATGTCAACCTATGTTTTATGTCAACCAATGTTTTATGTCAACCAATGTTTTATGTCAACCAATGTTTTATGTCAACCAATGTTTTATATCAACCAATGTTTTATGTCAACCAATGTTTATGTCAACCAGTGTTCTATGTCAACCAGTGTGTTATGTCAACCAGTGTTTTATGTCAACCGATGTTTAATGTCAACCAATCTTTTATGTCATCCAATCTTTTATGTCAACCAATGTTTTATGTCAACCAATGTTTGATGTCAACCAATGTTTTATGTCAACCAGTGTTCTATGTCAACCAGTGTTCTATGTCAACCAATGTTTTATGTCAACCAATGTTTGATGTCAACCAATGTTTGATGTCAACCAATGTTTTATGTCAACCAGTGTTCTGTGTCAACCAGTGTTTTATGTCAACCAATGTTTTATGTCAACCAATGTTTTATGTCAACCAGTGTTCTATGTCAACCAATATGTTTTATGTCAACCAATGTTTAATGTCAACCGATGTTTAATGTCAACCAATCTTTTATGTCATCCAATCTTTTATGTCAACCAATGTTTTATGAGAACGAATGTTTTATATCAACCAATATGTTTGATGTCAACCAATGTTTTATGTCAACCGATGTTTAATGTCAACCAATATTTTATGTCATCCAATCTTTTATGTCAACCAATGTTTTATGTCAACCAATGTTTTATGTCAACCAATGTTTTATGTCAACCAGTGTTCTATGTCAACCAGTGTGTTATGTCAACCAATGTTTTATGTCAACCAATGTTTTGTGTATTCCACCTGCTTTTATTCCACACTTTAACATGGAAGTTTGGATCAATGCAAGTTTAAAGTTCATGAATCAACTGTGGGGGGGGGGGTCTTGTTGATGGTGGGTCTCAATTTATTCAAATAACTCTTAAACCTAGAGAAATAACTTAAAGTATTGCCCCCCTCACCATCACAGCCTAGTACATAACCAACAACACTGGTAGAGTCAAAATTGAGGTTAAATAAAAGTTAGGAAAGAGGCGTACTTAACACGTTTATAAGTCAGCCCTTTCTTTGTAATGTCTCACTCAAGACTCAGGAGTCGACTTTTGTTTAGGACGTCGTCCGCTGATTCAATGGGAATTTCGAAGTGATTCATAGCGAGCACGAAACAAAGCAAACATACGCACACACATAGACACGCACAAAAATTGGAGAAAATAGCCAGAGTTTCATTACTCAAAACGATGTCCCGTTAGATAAAGTACAGAGCAACCGATGATGATATGTCATCAGTTGAGGAGAGGGGGTATGGGGTACAGATCCAAGGATGTTCAACCTGTTGCCTTTTCTAAACTTGTTCGTGATATTCATGAGCGTGGGGGCAGGTCCAGTGTGTGGGAGCAGATCGAGAGTGTGGGAGCAGGTCCAGTGTGTGGGAGCAGATCCAGAGTGTGGGAGCAGGTCCAGTGTGTGGAAGCAGATCCTGTGTGTGGGAGCAGGCCCAGTGTGTGGGAGCAGGTCCAGTGTGTGGGAGCTGGTCCAGTGTGTGGGAGCAGGTCCAGTGTGTGGGAGCAGATCCAGTGTGTGGGAGCAGGTCCTGTGTGTGGGAGAAGGTCCAGTGTGTGGGAGCAGGTCCAGTGTGTGGGAGCTGGTCCAGTGTGTGGGAGCAGGTCCAGTGTGTGGGAGCAGATCCAGTGTGTGGGAGCAGATCCAGTGTGTGGTAGCAGGTCCAGTGTGTTGGGGCAGTTCAAGTGTGTGGGAGCAGGTCCAGTGTGTGGGATCAGGTACAGTTTTAGGGAGCAGGTCCAGTGTGGGAGCAGATCCAGTGAGTGGGAGTAGGTCCAGTGTGTGGGAGCAGATCCAGAGTGTGGGAGCAGGTCCAGTGTGTGGGAGCAGGTCCAGTGTGTGGGAGCAGGTACAGTATGAGGGAGCAGGTCTAATGTGTGGGAGCAGATCCAGAGTGTGGGAGCAGGTCCAGTGTGTTGGAGCAGGTACAGTGTGTGGGAGCAGGTCCAGTGTGTGAGGGAGCAGGTAAAGTATGAGGGAGCAGGTCCAGTGTGTGGGAGCAAGTCCAGTGTGTGGGAGCAGATCCAGTGTGTGGGAGCAGGTCCAGTGTGTGGGAGCAGGTCCAGTGTGTGGGAGCAGATCCAGAGTGTGGGAGTAGGTCCAGTGTGTGGGAGCAGATCCAGATTGTGGGAGCAGGTCCAGTGTGAGGGAGCAGGTCCAGTGTGAGGGAGCAGGTCCAGTGTGTGGGAGCATGTCCAGTGTGTGGGAGCAGGTACAGTATGAGGGAGCAGGTCCAATGTGTGGGAGCAAATCCAGAGTGTGGGAGCAGGTCCAGTGTGTGGGAGCAGGTCCAGTGTGTGGGAGCAGGTACAGTGTGTGGCTGCAGGTACAGTGTGTGGGAGCAGATCCAGTGTGTGGGATTAGGTCCAGTGCGTGGATGCAGGTCCAGTGTGTGGGAGCAGGATCACTGTGTAGGAGCAGGTCCAGTATGTGGGAGCAGGTCTAGTGTGTGGGAGCAGGTACAGTATGTGGAAGCAGGTACAGTGTGTGAGAGCAGGTCCAGCCTGTGGGAGCAAGTCCAGTCTGTGGGAGCAGGTCCAGTGTGTGGGAGCAGGTAAAGTATGAGGGAGCAGGTCCAGTGTGTGGGAGTAGGTCCAGTGTGTGGGAGCAGGTCCAGTGTGTGGGAGCAGGTCCTGTGTGTAGGAGCAGGTCCTGTGTGTGGGAGCAGGTACAGTGTGTGGGAGCAGGTCCAGTGTGTGGGAGCAGTTCCTGTGTGTGGGAGCAGGTCCTGTGTGTGGGAGCAGGTACAGTGTGTGGGAGCAGGTCCAGTGTGTGGGAGCAGGTCCTGTGTGTGGGAGCAGGTACAGTGTGTGGGAGCAGGTCCAGTGTGTGGGAGATGATGAGATGTGTCATGAGACTCTGATCTCAACACCGGCTCCGCTCCTGATGGTTGCCTCGTCAGTAGCCGCAGGAAACATAAATATTATGAAAGGAAATATAAATCGGAACATTTCGAGTTTTTAACTTACTGTTAGTTGACGAACTGAAGAGAAAAATTTGGTCGTCAGTTGAGATCTCAAAAATTACCCACACATTGATTGTTGACATTCGATATTTTACTTTAAGTTTTAACAAACATTTTAACGGTATTCAGAAAAGTTTATCCCCATCAGTATTGGCAACTCTTGGACAAGATTTCCCGCGGGCCAGTTCAATCAGAATTCGGATTTTTCAATTCATTTGTGCGTAAAAGGAAAAAAACAACCTCCACACACAAACTGGATTGAAAATGTGTGCTTTTTTAAAACGCAATTTTCCCTGGGGAAAAAATTGAGTATAAATTATATATTTGAAATGTCTGGCCAGTCTGTTCGAGCGTTGAATAGCAACTCGCCCTGAACCGTACTTGGTAGAGTCAGGGGCGGATTAAGACTGCAGGGGGCACCGGGCTGCAATCAAATTGGGGCCCTATCCAGCCAGCGTCCCTTTAAATAAAATGATTTTAACAGCTAATATAAGACTGTAACTAAATATTAATAATGAAGAAAAAAAAACGAACACTAAGAAATAACTGTTTGAAGTGTTCGCGGTATGTTACAATTGAGTGTAAAAAGAAAAAAAATATATATTCCACTGCTGGGAATCGAATCCAACACCGCTTGCATCTCGAGCCTGCACTCTGTTCAACCGGCCAATGGAGCTTGTCTAAACTGCGAAATTAAAAAAAAAACAAAAAAAACCCTATATTTTATACTAAGTTCTCTAAGTGAGCCAATAAATCAAGTTTTTTTTTTCGATTATTATATTTTCAAGGGTTCGTGCAAACATTTGTACACTTTTATTACAAAATATAAAAAGTTTGGGGGCCCCCAAGCCGTCGGGGGCCCCTGGCTTTAGCCCGTTCAGCCCCCCCCTTAATCCGCCATAGGGTAGAGTGTTCAGGTCTTTTGCAAATATTTTAAGGAGGTCCCAAGGATGTGCACAAGCCATACAAAAAATACCGAAAAGATTTACTGGATTTCTCGGAAAATCCAAAGAACCCGAAAAAATATCAGTGTTTTGTCAACTATTTCTCGCCAACCATAACATCTATCGGGTAGACACAAACGTCAAACGGTTGCTAATAATATTTAGAACAATTTTGGAGAAAGAATTCTTCAAAAATCTCTTTTCGTTCGACTCCCGTAATTTTAGCAGCAATTTGTAGGTAGTTATTGATTTGTTTAGTTTCAAAATTATTGATTCGAAATTACTTTTAACTTTTAATGTAATCTAGAATGATATTTAATGGGGTTTTCCCGTTTTGTGAACGCTTATGTTAGATTTTTGCAAGGTGCGCATTATATTGACACATTCTTGGTGTGATGTCGCGTGAGTGGATATGACGTCCTTTTTTCGTTTAGTTTCAGAATTACTGATTTGAAATGATTTTTAATGTAGATAGATCTTATCTGAAATGATTTCTATTGCATTAAAAAAATCGGTAGATCTAGAAGTCTAATTCTTTGTTAAAAATTGCGTTAAAATACTCCTTTTTAACGTGTTGATTGTTTTGGGACTTTCTATTCCATTAAGATTTTAGAACAAGATTAGCTAGGGAAACAATTTTATAAAATACAATTTTAAAAATTGTTTTATGATATTGTACAACTGCACTAAAAAAATTCGCCGAATTTTGTTTTAAATTCCATGAGAGTAAATAAAAAAAAACATTGCGGCCATGTACATACATATTAAATACACCTGTTGATTCTATTGGTTGCAAGGAGATTAGTTAACAAAACTTACTTTATTTATTTATTTAGAAAGTTAAGAATGTATGTTGAGCTCATTTATGTCTATGATATTATCTTAGATGAAAAGTGAACACTTGAAAAATTTGTGTTGGGAAATAATTTCAATTTTAAAAAATCTAACTTAAATCATTGATAAAAATTTTTTTTTTTTAAATCCCTGAAATTGGAGTTTGGACCGACGTGTCGTGTCAATCATTTGTCTTCAAAATCTTAATAATGTCTTTTAACGTCTGTTTTTTCCCTCTATAGGAACATTTTCTACCTTTCACACATTCTTCTTGCTCTGTTTTTACTCTCTATGTCCTCCAGTGCTCTCTCTCTCTCTCTCTCTCTCTCTCTCTCTCTCTCTCTCTTTCTCTCTCACTTTTTTCTTTTGTTTTTTTATCTCTCTCAGAGAACTATAGCCACCCCCGGTGATGGTCAGACGCTTGCAATGATTGCCCAAGTTTGTTTGACAGCCAGTGGACCGACAGACAAAAGACGCCAAAGTTTGACAGATAAAAGACAACACAAGAATGTGTTTGTTACTGTCACATGGCTTCCCAATAAGTTGAACACAGTCAGGTCTCTTATATTGTCAACACAGTCAAACATCATTTCACAGGTCTACAGAAAGGTCTCTAATATTGTCAACACAGTCAAACATTATTTTACAGGTCTACAGAAAGGTCTCTAATATTGTCAACACAGTCAAACATCATTTCACAGGTCTACAGAAAGGTCTCTTTTATTGTCAACACAGTCAAACATTATTTTACAGGTCTACAAAAAAGGTCTCTTTTATTGTCAACACAGTCAAACATTATTTTAAAGATTTTTTAAAAAATGCATCCCAAGTTATTTAACCAAGGTTGATAAACTTTTTTTAAAAATATTTTTATTTTACACAGAGAACTTAGAAGATATTTTCCAAAATAAACAAATTAAAACTGTAAGTCTCGTCTCTATTTGATTTAAATCACAGTGGCTTATTTTCACGTATGCAAAGTCTGTTTTTACTTCCTGCATTTTAAGATGTTGTACATGATTTTCTAAAATTTAGTGCGTCCGCATTCCTTGTGTTACTCACTTCCCAGCGATGAGCCTGATCACTATCACCCCCATATAATATAATTGTAGCTCACAGGTCACGGGGTAGCAACATGCAATTTATTTCAAGAACCTCTGGTGGGTTTACTGGAGGCTATGTTTACTCCCCTTTGAAGGCGCGAGTGAGGACGTAACCCCCCCCCCCCCCAAATTCTACCAGCCAACTCTTTCAACACAAGGGCGGTCAGTGTGACCTGCATGGGTCAAATTATCCCCCCATATTTACCTGCCTCATGTGTCCCCATGTCCCAGACACGGCGTCCCATCACCCCACCCCCGGCACTACTTCACTGACCAGGCCTCGCTACGTCCCCAATTGCTAATGAAGTTGTATGAGTATGGCGGACCGGCAGGAATTTTTCAATTGCTCTAAGGACCGGTGCACAATTTTACCTGTACTCACGTGGTAGCGAAATGTCATTTATTTTTATGTTATAATTTTAATTATAAATGCTTATTGTCGAAAGATTGAAATAGTCTATAGGGTTAGTGTTAAAAGTTAAAAATTTTAGGATTATTATTATATCCTATCTTTTCTTGATAACATTTGCGGACCGGCACCGGTCTGCGGACCGCCACTTTGTGAAGAACTCCTCTAGAAGTACGCTATTATTAAAGGCGTAGAAACGGCTACAGGAATAAATGCGTGCGTTGGAAGAATGGAGAAATTCATATTGGCGTCCCTTTCAATTTACCCCCTCCCCCCATTAGATACGCCCGTGCGATGTAGTGCAGTTTAAAAACACGGCGTCAATCGAAGACATTGACACACTCTGCAGTTGCGAGATTCTACAACTCCTAGTCAGAAGAGATAATATGACGAGAGAGTGAAAGTAGTGAGACTCTACAACTCCTAGTCGGAAGAGATAATATGACGAGAGAGTGAAAGTAGCGAGATTCGCCAAAATGGCTTTCTACTTGCTAGTAAGCGGCTTTTGAAGACTTAATTTTGATGAGACGTTTTTAGCGCATTTTCGAGATGTCGAAATCGCTATTGCACCCGTTTTGTCCGTCCGTCCGTCTGTCATCACCCTTGATCACAGCATCCATAAGTCCTAGACCCATGATGTATATATGTTTTTTGTATGTCCTGACCTGCCATTTGTGCATCAACACTCAGTTACTCGATCCGTTTAAAAACCCCGTTAAAACTACCAAAAAATATTTCGAATCGAGAGGTAACACTAGCGCAGGGAACGGCCACCATTGCCGGAAGTCGAATGCATAATCCTTTAAGCATTGAAGAGTGGTGCGAAAGGGTGCAAACGAATTAGTTGGTTTTTTTTAGTTGACGTCATTAGAATATGTGTAAAAGTTTAGAGAGTTTTACGTCATCATTTGTGGTGACTTGTAGTTGGATTAAAGAGAAAATAATTTTTTTTTTAAATGTAAAGAAATGACTTTTAAATAAAAAAATGTCAGGTATATTCATTACACAAGAAAATTCATAAAAATATGTCTAAAATCTAAACACAATTACTGATAACTACATAATTCTGATATCTAACATAAGTACTGATACATAATACGAAAATGCGCTAACACGTCCTGAATTCCAATAGGTACCAGGCTTAACATGATTTTTTTTATCTCATTACAAACAAACATTTCTTGTACACATTTTAAAGAGTAATCTTTTTTTTCCATGCGTTGCGTCCGGAGATGCACATAACCATCTACTTCCTTATCTCGAGGACCCACAATCAGATAATAGACTATTCCGGCTCATTGTTATAGTGAAGGTCTTTTCGATGTCTCGGTGCTTTTAAAGAGGAAGGATACTTTGGTCTTCGCAAGGGCCACGCAGCTAAGCGATGTATCAGATACTGCAGGTTGGAAGGAAGGAAGAAAAACGACACGAATTTGATACGTCTTGACAGAGGCGTCACTAGGGTTGGTGTCACCCGGGGCGGTAGCTCATGGTGTCACCCCCTCATGATTTAACCCATAGAAATCCTCTGAGTTTTCCAGTGCCAAATAACGGGAATATATATAATTTTAAGGTCTGGTGTCACCCCCCTGATGGTGTCACAGGGGCGGCCCGCCCCCTCCGCACCCCCTAGCGACGCCACTGCGTCTTGATGACTCAACTGTTCTTCTATGAAAGTTTGTTGCATTTCTCGTTGTCCTCTACTGGAATGACCTCCATGTACTGTATTATTGCTTAAAGTCAGAACCGTCTGTCAAGGGGGGGGGGGGGGCAGACGAGCCTTTGTTGGGTTTTTTTATATCCCCAGCAACACGGAGACTAAGAGAATGGACGCCTGTCTTCCAGTATTGGCATCCCCAGTGCTTCCAACATGTTGACAAAACTTTACATGTTACAGACACAGCCTGACATCCGTAGTTTGATAACTGTCGATACTCTGGTGATTAAATGTGTTCCAGATTGGAGATTCGCAATCTAGATGCTCGAGGGGGGGGGGCAAAGGCTTTATGGATTTTCCTTTCACAGTTGAGTTCTTGACGCTAGGATTTCACCTTAGGAGTAGGAGTCCTTCGGTTTTGTTTTGGCGAGTTGTGTACGTTTGATATTATTCTGGTCCCGGCGAACCTCTTTTCGTGTGGTTAAGTCCACCGCCCAACACTGTGCACGTTCATGGTTAGTTAAATTTAATTTACAGACCAAATAAATTTCACCGAGATGTCTTTGCGGATTTCTTGCGGGACATACAGAGAATAACTATTATTTGTTGAGTTTGACCTTGCGTGCGGTTGTCTGCATGTTGAGATGAGGACAACCTAAAAGCCTGATTGAATGTGTTCGATCTTTTGTCTAGCCACATGGGGGGAAGGATCAGAAAGAGTTAATCCTCGGCGTTCCACTGGACACAACGGCCCCATAAAACACGAAACCAGCTTATGTGAGAGCAGAGGGAAATAAAACCAAACATATCCCATAAAATCAGCTGTGTAATGTTATACATTCTACATAGTTTTATTTATTTATGTCCGGTGCCAAGAGAAGCGAGATATAGCGGACCAAGTAAAAATAAAACAATCAGTTGGGAAAATAACTTTTCTTAGAAGTTGCAGATGAAAAAAAAACCTAAACAATTTAATAAATAAATTAATTAAAATAACAATGATAGATCTAATAATAAATAGATTTTTTAAAGGACTAAAATATAGGAAACAACAGAGTTTGACAATAATTGCAAAACATTACAAGGGGACATCCATAAAGTACGTCACGCTCACAGAGGAGGGTAGGGGGTGTAAGAAAGTGTGACAGTTTGTGACAAGGGGAGGGGGATCCTGACATGTGTGACGTCCTGGTGTTTTATATTAAATTTTATTTTATTTTTTAATTAAAAATTTTTTTTCGAAAGTGAGACGTACTTGGGGGGGGGGGGGGGGGTTGTTATCGTTTGTTACAAGGGGTGAAAGGGCAGGGGTTAAAAGTGGTCCAAAATAGCATGACGAACTTTATGGATGACCCCCCACCCCCCAAGATCTTTCAGAAGGTTTCGAAAATAATCAGTAATCTTGTATTCCATAAATGTTTATGTCGTTTGGCGTTGACATATTAGCAGATATAAATAGGCTAAGTGTGTAGAATTTCTAGAAAACAATTGCAGAATTAGTGCATAAATCAACATCACCCTGTCAATGAGCCCGCAACATATGGGTGACCCGTTAAACCTCCTGTGACGTATTGTTCTGATCCCGGGGAAGAGAGAGGGTAGATTGATATGATGTTCGAGCCACAAGGGTCAATGGGATGTCAAGAAGTCTGACAAATTGGTGTAGTACAGAAATATGTAACACATTATTTTATTAGCTTTTGTAAATATGTGGCGTAACTAGGAATTTGTAGGGGTGTGGGGGCCCGGGAGCTTAAAATCCTTTGGGGGCCCCACATACATGGCGGTGGCGTAGTATTTAATGTAAAAAATTCTGACACTGATTCGGGGGCCCATGGGTGCTTTCGTATTTGGCCCCCTCCCATAGCTACGTCACTGTATCAGACATTTTTTCTATTTATCCACTTGCTGGCAAAAAACAGTTGTGTGTGTTTTTTTTAAATTGTTTTTTTTAAAGTTAGTGGTGAGACAGAATGGTTCTGCCTCCCCATGACGTCAAACCCTGGTGTTATATTCGTAGTTGTATGACGTAAATTGTCGTCAAATATCAGATGTTTTCTGTCACGTCCTTGGTGATAACATCCGAGTAAGGAAAGTGCCTGACGTCTGACAAACCACAACTCCGACAACCGGCAAACTGTCGCTTTTTTTATTAAAGCCCGCCTAGATTCTGCCTTCAGCCTTCAGTGTGAAAATACACCTCGACGTCTTGGCCAGGGCCGGTAGGAAACTTGCCTCTTCACACGGCAACTTAATGTTGAAGAGAGAAAAACAGAAATGTAAAGTTTAATAAACAACTCTACGCCAAAAGGTCACGTCTAAATTTAGACTTAGTGCACCAATCAGAAAGTAGGTAAAGTGCAGTTTGGCTTGTTTGTTATTCTTTAATTTTCTCGGTCACGGAGCACAAGTCACTCCATCAGACAGACACAGTGTTTGTTTTTTTAAAAGACAAATGACAACAATATCTAATGGGAAATAACAATACAATCTTTTATGTAGAACGCCAACAATTCATAGAACTTCAACAAATAAAGCAGCTGCATCGTTACACCAATTTTTGAAAACAAAGTAAGCTACAATAACACAATTAAAATATGCACGTATAGATCTACACACTGTCGCGGTTCTTTAAAAAAATGGGCGTAACACCGACTTTAGCAAAATAATTGAAGGAATTTGAGATTAATGACACTAACTAAATTTCTCTCACAATCCCTACCAGTAAATTTTCAGCACATTCTAAAATCACGTTCAGCGGTGTAACGAGTTAACACATTTTGTTTGGCATTCAGCGGACTTAGCACCACTCATAGTTATAAGGAAGTCATTTTATTTCTTTTTTAAAATAATTTTAAAATCTTTTTTTAAATATTTATTTTTGTTGTAACAGAGTATCGTGTAAAAAAAAAAAAGTACAATTAATATTTTAAAAATAGAAAATAGTTGTATAAGATAATTTGCAATTAATGTAAGTTCGTAACGCTATTTAATTTTATAAAGCAGCGCACTGCTAAAAAAAAAAAGGCTTGAAAAAAAGCTACTAGATCTACATTTTCTGATTATTTAATTAATTGATTTCTGTTGAAATATGTTTATTTTGAAAAATTCCGCCATTTTTGACGGGTAATTCGCTATTTGTATAAGTTTAAGGTTGTTCCCTGTTAATTACAATGTACTATAGCTTACTGACATCAGAGGCTAAATAATTGATAGATATCCATTCCATAAAATAATGTTTTTTTTTTTTTTTTTTTACATTTCCATTTAAAACCTCTTGTTAAATGCACATCCCATGCATTATTTTGTAATCTTGTTCCACTACATCGATGGTTCTCATACTTATAGTTAGCTACGTTGAACTGCAAACACAGAAGAATTCTCGTTCTTCCCGTCCGGAATTCGGACGTGGAATGAGTTGCTTAAAGAAACCAGGAAACTAACACTTTATAAACATTTAAATGTCTAATAAAAATGCAAGACTAGACATAAGCCATGGATAAGCATAGGACGCAATAATCTTCTGTATAGAAGTGGCGTCTGAACAGATAAGATAAGAGCTACGAACCCCATTATGTTTTCCACTACACTTGGTGAGGAACTGGGGGGGGGGGGGGATTGCATGAGTCGTAGATAATGACGACTTGAGTGTTGTTAAAACAACAACAACACGTTTACAGATCTTTCACTTGGGGGGAGGTAAAAGCCGAAGTGGGTCATGATTAGTCTTGTCTCAGGAACGCCTGTCAGGATGTTTGTGGCAAACCGTCGACACCGAACTGATAAAATAAATGGTTGCCCCAGCTTCACCATGCCGAGGCTGAGACACTGGCCTGTGTCCACCACTGGTCAAATCTTTACACGTCGTCCTATGTTGAGAAGAACCGCTGCAGAGACTTTGTCATTCCTAATATAAACCCCTGTATCTTATATCATCATCAAAAAGTACAAACTTCATTTCTAACGTTAAAGGAAGAGCTGAGGCAGTCCTGGGTGCAGTGGCGTCGCTAGGGGGTGCGGTGGGGGTGGGCCGCCCCGGGTGACACCATCAGGGAGGCGACACCAGACTGTACAATTCTATATATTTCCTTTATTTGGCACTGGAAAACTTGGAGGAGTTCTATGGGTTAAATCGTGAAGGGGTGACACCATGAGCTACCGCCCCGGGTGACACCATGAGCTACCGCCCCGGGTGACACAAACTCTAGTGACGCCTCTGCCTGGATGTGATCTCTAAAAAGAACTCAACTTAGATGTACGTTTCTCTATGGTTACTTTATTTACCAAGTACAGGAACTGTCTGTCTTTTCCCGTGTCAACACAACTTTAGCGAGTGTGCTCCGTCTTCTATATCCCGACATTCAACCCTAAGGGCGACGAATGAACACAAAAAAAAATAAAAATACACACAATTATTACAATATGAAACTATCACCAATAAAACTGAGTTGAAATCTGAGTTGTGTACTAAGATTGTTGACAAAGAGAAAAGGTCACCTATTAATGTTCATGACTGTTAAATAGTGTTTACCCACATATTTCCTGGCAAAGTGGTGGCATTGTGAGAGGGGAAAAAAACGTGCCTATCTGCAAGCCAGATGTGACGTTTGTGTTTGGGTGAGCTTAGTGCACAGGTTGACTTCTCGACATGGTTGAATCCTAAGGTCCGGGACATGTGAACATTGCGAGGTTGGACCAAGGGGAGACTATTTTCCATGTCTAGTGTTTTCCCGTAAGGTCATTTAAGGAAAAAGAATTAAGCTTGCATTTTTGAATGAAGTCAACAAAGACATTCAAAAAAAAATTTTCAGTAATTTAAATTATTTATTTTTTACATTGGTCTATTAGAAATTTTTTGCAATGGCATTTCCAAAATGTAATGAGATTTTAAGTTGTTTTTAATATCATGTTTTACTTATTTATTAACCCGCTCAGCGGTGGTAGGTTGTCTAAATCATATATATATTAGGGCTGTTATTAATTTAAATTTAATTGTTAACTTTAAAAAATATCGAATGATTAATCGATAATTATGATTAAAGTTGAAAATAAGATGTATGACGTCATTAAGCTGAAAATTTCATAAAATTTCCATAACTTAAGTTTTTAATAAAAAAAGATAGTATTTTTAGAAGAGAGACTATATTAAAATATAAGTAGTTCAATTTATGTCTCTGAATTTAAATTTTGTTCTTGTTAAGTAAGTAGAAACCGTGTTATTTTTTAAAATATCATTTTCCTTATAAAAACTGCATATTTTAAAGTTTACACTTTGAAAATCTTTTTTTTTTAAATGGAGAAGTTTTTAGGTAACGAAAACTATTATTAATAAATAATTATTTTTTAATAAATCGAAAAAATTGTTTAAAATACTTCTACAATCTTATCGATTAAAATAATTTTAATCGCTAAAAGTTTTTTACCGATTAATCGATAAATTAATCGGTAATTTCCGCAGCCCTAATATAGTCAGATTTTATTTCTATGTTGCTTAAATTTTCTCTGATTTTTATGGGTGGACTTGGGTCCCAGGGTGGAAAGTGGCTGTGGGGTTGGGTCACTTCAATTTCGATGTTGTCAATTTTGTGTTTATTTTTTAGAAGTTTGGCTTCTTGTATAAAATTTGATCTATGGAGTCTTTTAGAAGAGTGGCATTTTTGCATCTTGGGTTTAAGTGGGTAATGTCCTGATGCTTCTAATTTGGTGAATTGTGTTAAGGTTTTGGTTTCTCGTCTAACTTCCATAGAGCTCAGGGTAGCTAAGTCTTCCATTGTTCTTATTGGGGTAGTTTTCATTGCTCCTGATATTATTCCTAGCCCTAGGTTTTGAACTTTGTCTATTTTTTGGAGGTTCAATTTGGCTGCTGTGCCCCACACTGAGGCTCCGTATTCTAGGGTAGGTCTTATATAGCTGGTGTATGTTTTCTGGATGGAGTGGTTTGTGCCCCAGTCTAAGCCAGCTAGTTTCTAGTTTTTTCATCAGTTCTAGTCTTTGGATTCCTTTTTTTTTTTTTTTTTTTTTTTTA
>MUZC01001814.1:0-29630 GCA_002072015.1 Radix auricularia | reverse complement strand
CCAAAAAAAAATTTTTTTTTATTTTTTATTATTATTTATTATTATTATTATAATATATTTTTAAAAAAAAAATTGGAACGGATCAGAAATCGGATACAAAAGAATTGACAAAGAACAACAATAAGTTGTAAAAGAAAAAAAGACAAAGTGGCAGGTCATTTTTGTTAGAAATTTTTACATAATTAAATCCTGGCAAAATTATTATTTTTTCGGTCACAGAGAGGATAATACTGTTGCAAATAAAGGCAATATTCCGAAACAATGCATTTGCTTGCCAAGTATGATCGACAGAGGCGTCACTAGGGTTGGTGTCAACCGCGGCGGTAGCTCCTGGTGTCACCCAGTCATGATCTAACCCATAGAACTCCTCCGAGTTTTCCAGCGCCAAATAAGGGGAATATATAGAATTTTACTATCTGGTGTCCCCCACCCTGATGGTGTCACCGGGGGCGGCCCGCCCCCACCGTACCCCCTAGCGACGCCACTGATGATCGAGCACTCCCAGAACATCTTGCGAAAAAAGCTTTCAAGAATGTGTCATCTAAATTTCAAACTGAGCTCTTAGCAATTTTAAGAGATATAGATCGCGAAAGAGCATCTTTCATCAAAGACAAGATACCTTTTATTGTTAGATTGTATTCGGTATCTCTTCATTCACTTCATATATTTCACATAATCACCAAACAAGTCCAGATGTGGGATATGTAATGATTGATAATAAATAATAAGTAGACATTGTAGAATCATTCAAATATTTCATTGAAGTAAAAGTGAATCTGCTTACGACATTTCTGAAACTATTTTAATAAATGATGATCTTAAAATAAAGTCCTGCACAGGATCATCATGTGTTAAATACTTCTTCTTTATGGCTGGAAAGTCTACAGGTGTTTGAGAAAGACGAAATAACATAAAATCTCACCGTCAAATCTTGCTCAAACAGTTCATTAAATATATTTTGTTTATATAATAATCTAACTGAAACGAATTATCTTTTTAGTACTCTAAAACGTTGTTACGCATTCTTATTCATGTCCTCACACCCATTGGAATACGTTATTACTTTACAAGCAGGGCTTCAGAATAGAAAATAGTGAATATACCATAGAGCCATTTTTTGAGATTAGTTTGAAAGCTATAGAAAAACTGACAGAAGCAGGGAAAAAAAGCTTATCAGACAAACAAACGCATAAACTTTGATAGTAACAATGAAATCAATTTTATTTCGAAGCTATTTCAAAGATACCCGAAATTATTTATAGATGTATAGTGCCAGAAAAAATGCTAAGCAGCAGATGCTCATAGAGCAATGTTTTGACTTTTGATGATATGTTATGAAAAGACCTCATCCTTTTAATAGAATCTTAAACTCAAAGTACCAGAGAGCCAATTTCTGGTGACCAAAACATGTATTCTAAAACAGTTGAGAAGAAAGTTCTCTTTATCATAAGACGAGATTAGTGTAGAAATTCATGTGAAATTCTGGCAGGTATGTAAATTTAGAGAACAGATACAATTTTCGTACACCAGGCGATCTGCTGGACTTTAAAATGTTGCCTTTAAATTTGAATATTCAAATGACATTTTCTAGTAACGTCTATTTTACCACACGGGTAAAAAAAAAAAGAATCAATGAATTCAAAACTAGTTGATTTATTAAAGTTTGAAAAGATATTAAGGCTCGAAGTTACCTGGCCTAAAAGAATATATTTCATATTAAGGCTCGAAGTTACCTGGCCTAAAAGAATAGATTTCATATTAAGGCTCGAAGTTACCTGGCCTAAAAGAATAGATTTCATTTGAACATTGCTTACAGCTGTCTTATGTAATGCAATGTTTTAAAAAAGATTTTCTAAAATTAAGCTAAAATGTACAATTAATTACGATTAATAATGATTAGGCCAACATTTTCTAACATTGCTATTTTCAATTTTGGATTTCAACATGGCGAGGTTCAAAACATTGATACGAAAGATTGCGCAATCGCGAAAAACCGACAATCTAAATTTTATTAAAGCTATTAAAGAAATAAGGCTTTTCTTTTTATCTCTAACATCCACCTTTATAGTGTTATAATTACTTTCTAATAAAAACTATCTATACTTTACAGCATTTCCATTTTTTTTTTTTTTTTTCGGCAACTTTTAGTTCTGCCCCGGGCGGCACATACCCACACTACGCCGCTTGGGGTCCCAACTTTGTGACGAGGGGGAGTTTGAGAGTTGTGACGTCACGTCAAAACACGCAACTATAAGCCAAACTTCCACTTAAATATTCGATATCTTACTATATATTTTATAACGTTTTGCAGGGATTACCGCTTGTTACGATATCAGAGTGTAGCCTTACACTAAACACATACAAAAATAACAATAAAGTGTTTTGAAACATGCTCATTTTTAAATAGACAATACCACCTTAAGGTGGGGTATCACATCTTTTTTTTATTCGTATTGTGTGTGTGTGTGTGTGGGGGGGGGTTTCTAAGTTATTGTAACGAAGTGTGACAAGGGGGAGGGGGTGGGTTAAAAATCGGCAATAATCACGTGACGTCAATTATGGACGGCCCTTGACTGACAATGCCATACAGGTTTAATTTTCAATTAAATTTGAGTTATGAATAACATAAGTGCCGCAAAAAGTCTTAGAAATTAATAAGACTCACAAAATAGCGCTGTAACAGCTAAAATTACCTATATTAATGCATATAATAAATAAAAAACGAAAGTTCTCATTAGAAAATTAAATTTTGCTGGGAAATAATATACGTGTAAAAACTGCAGGATTGCCAAAGATGGATAGAAAATTATTTACAGGCTTTAAAAAAAAAAACACAACAACAACAACAACGAAAAGTAGTGCAGTCGCGGGATTCCGAAATGTCGTTCTTAGAAAATTTTGGGGCGTCTGCGGCATCTGACTTATCATCGGCATTGAGGACATCAGTACAAGTCAACAGCCAGACACAGCTGAGGCTACTGTTTCTAATTCTGATTGTCGCTGACACTTATTGATTTTCTAAATTGGATCTGTGAAGGTATGTCTGGACACACGACCTTTTAAATGAGTTGAAATTGCAGCTGATCCGTGATTGTTGGACCCCTGATATAATTTATGAGGTAAGAGCTGACAGTGAGGGAAACAGAGTTTTTAGTTTTTAGATATGTATGGTTATCAAACTATACTCACAAATGTTAAAAAGTGCTTTTTGTAATTATTGTGTGTTGTTTCCGCAAAAAGTAAATCGAGGAATTCAGTTGGCATTTGTCATCAAACCATGCAAAAAATATAAAGATTTTAACGAAGATCCCCGTAGCCACATGACACAAAGGCTATCAAACTGCAAACTGCAATCAATTTTGTTGCATTATTGAAAGCCAAAGCAGTTTCTATAGATGGGCAGTTGGACTCATCATTTAGAAGACAAAGTCAAAAAATCGCAACAAACAGGGCCCCATCATTTCTACAATCCTATTTTGCGACATGCAGGATTTAGTACTTCGTGGAAAAGAATTATCTTCTGGTAATTTGTATGACCTGTTAGAGTTTCGTGCAATCTGGAGATGAATTTCTTGGTAATCATTCCAGGTTCACCGATAAAACGTCCCTGACGAAACGGCCCCGGTTAAAACGGCCCCGGTCAAAACTGCCCATGTCAAAACGCCTCGGGCAAAACGGCCCTGTCAAAACGGCCCCGGTCAAAATGGCCCCTGACAAAACGGCTTCAGAAAAATTGGCCCTGGACTAATATGTGTTAATGATTATGGAATTAAATTTTATATTATTATTTTTACTCACCGATTCAGTGTTCGTTTTAGTTCACAAAAAGCAATAATAATAGCATCACAAGAAAGAATTTAGTAACAGTTTAACTATATGGTAGCAAGTCACAATTGTTTGTTGAGAAGAAATAATTTCATAATGTCACAAGAAATAATTTTACTATTGGACAACTTTCTGAAAAGGTGAATAAATTGAACAAAGGTTAAATTTAGCTTAAAATGAAAAGAAACAACTTAAATTTGTTGTAAAAAATATGAACAATTGGTCTGGGGCCGCTTTGATCGGGACCTTTTGACCACGGCCGATTTGTCTGGGGATGTTTTGACCGGGACCGTTGTGTCGAGGCCGTTTTTCGTGAAGGAAATAATTCAGTTGCATTTTCAATACTTGCCGACGATACAAATGCCATTTCGGGCATTGAGTTGATGTAACTTGGTCTTAGATTTGTCAAAGAACAAAATGGGAAAATGATGGGAACAGAAGAATTCCTGGGATATATTCCAATTGTTGATAGAACAGCTAAAGGTTTAACCAACACCATCATTAAAATTCATTAGAATTTGGGTTAGATATGACAAAGCTTGTTGGTTAAGGATACTGCTGTTCTAAAATGGCAGGTAAAGATGGAGGAATCCAAGCAATAATTAGAAAAAATACCCAAAAGCAGCATTTGTACATTGCAGTTCACATAATCTTGATCTTGTCGTGAACGATTTAAATAATGTGAATGCTATACGAAACACAATAGGAACAATTAAATCAATTTAAGTGTTTTCCGAGGAAATAATCAAATAATAATAATAATAATAAATAAAACAAAATTTTTTTGCTATGTGAAATTACATGGACACATAAATATAAATGCTGGCGTATTTTTGCTAAAAAATGTGACAGAAATTTTATTTACAACAATCAGTACTGTAATCAGTTATACGTGTAGATATAATTCTTTTTTTATGTTTGATATGTGTACACTGTCTTCAATGTAATTAACTTGCGGGGAATTTAGTTCAGTTTTATTATAATTGTAACATATTTATCCCATTTTTCTCAAATGTAGAGTGGGGGCAAATGCCCCCTTGCCCCCCCCTTATACGCAACTGATCATTATGTAGTATATTATCTGCGCAACTGACCAATATGTAGTATATTATTAAAGATATAATTATAATCTATTCTATTCAAGTATTTTGTCTACAATTGATAATGTCACATTCTTCCAGCAGTAAGGCAAGCAAGTGACCCTTTAATTTAATGAAAAGAGGGAAAGATAGTGAGAATTTACTCAAATTATTTTTGAGTCAAAATGCCACGTCAAGGGCCGTCCATAAAGTACGTCACGCTCTAAAGGAGGGGGTGGGTGAGGAGGAGGTGTAAGAAAGTGTTAATATAAAGGTTAATTTTTGTTTGAAAGTATGACGTACTTGGGTGTGGGGGGGGGGGGTTCCCCAAGATTTGGGACATGGGCGAAAGTGGTCAAAAATAGAGTGACGTTTTTTAAGGACGGCCTTTTCCGGCTTAAATAATAATGATGAAAGGTGAGAATAGAGATGTATACATGTGCATTGTGAAGGTGAGAATAGAGATGTATACATGTGCATTGTGAAGGTGAGAATAGAGACGTATACATGTGCATTGTGAAGGTGAGAATAGAGATGTATACATGTGCATTGTGTTATTCGTAGGAAAATAATGTTAAAGCTAAAAACATTTCATCGGTAATGAATTTAGTTTTAAATTGTGTGCACTTAAAGCTAATAGATCTAATGGAAAATTAGCATGAACTTGAACGTCTCCAAATTAGCATGAACTTGAACGTCTCCAAATTAGCATGAACTTGAACGTCTCCAAATTAGCATGAACTTGAACGTCTCCGAATTAGCATGAACTTGAACGTCTCCAAATTAGCATGAACTTGAACGTCTCCAAATTAGCATGAACTTGAACGTCTCCGAATTAGCATGAACTTGAACGTCTCTTCTTCAAGTTTATTTGTGAAGCGCAAAATGCAGACTGTGCAGTTTCCCACTCAAGTAAGAAGATGGCTTTTGAGAAGAAAGAAATGCTTGAAAAGATGGTTGTAACTATTTGATACGTTTGTGTGGCAATCCTAATACATAATATATGTTATAATTTAATGTTCTGTTGAATGGTTAAGTATTAGCATTAGTTAATATTCGATAACTTGGGAAAAAAATTATATAATATGTATATAAATTGTATAATATTATTAAAAATGATTATCATTGAATTTTATGTAGCCATATTTAATTTGTCGACTCGACTAATATTTTACTGAAATGCGAGGGGGTTGGTGGGTGGATACCTACTCCCACAGCTTGATTCGTCTGCACCCACTGACCCATCCCCTCCTCACATTTAAGTGGTAGCACCCACTGTCCCATCCCCCCTCACATTTAAGTGGTAGCACTTAGAACTTACTACAAGCGGTGTCCATTATGTGACGTAACAAGACTTAGGTTTGTATTAATGGATGACAGGACTGTTTTTGGGGTATGGGGGGGGGGATGTCATCAAACACCAAGCCTAAAGTTGAGAACTACGTTCACATTTGTTCATATGACATAAGTTCACAAACTTTTTGCTGAACCTTTAATGACAATATGTTATAGTAGTATAGTTATAGTTCTAGTAAGGTTTGGCTAAAATTTGCAGAGTCCGTGTATTGGCGACCCATTAAAAAAAATCTGTATTAACGTACAACAAATATTAAAACGATCAATTATGTGAAAAATGGTTAGTTGGTTTCCAATGAATTTTAATCGCATGATTGGAATTATCGAGCCCTTACATTTGCGGCAGGGGCGGATTAAAACTGCACGGGGCCCCGGGCTGCAATCAAACGGGGGCCCTATCCAGCCAGCATCCGTAAAATAAAATGATTGTTAGCAGCTAATATAAGACTGTAACTAAATATTAATAATAAAAAAAACGAACATGAAGAAATAACTGTTTGAAGTATTCGCGGTATGTTATAATTGAGTGTGAAAAGAAAAAAAAAATAATTTCCCCTACTGGGAATGGAACCGACACCGTTAGCACCACGAGCCTGTACTATCCCCACACGGCGAGCGGAACATCTCGAAAAATTGGAAATTTTAAAAATATTAACTATATTTTATATCATGCGAAGTGAACCAATTAAAGTTTTTCGATTATTAAGTACTATCAATACTATCATTTCTGAACGTGATCAGTTGTATAGATAGTATTTATTAATTTATTATATTTTCAAGGGTTCGTGCAAACATTTGTACACTTTTATTATAAAATATAAAAAGTCTGGGGCCCCCAAACAGTCGGGGGCCCCTGGCTTTAGCCCGTTCAGCCCCCCCCCCCTTAATCCGCCATAGATTTGCGGTAACTTCGTTAGTTAACTTGTTAGAAAAAGTCCGTACTTGAATACCGAAGAATTCCCTCCCTTTTAGCCCTTAGGTGTCAGCTCTGTCTGATTCAAACAATTGACAGTCCAGATACAATGTACGTTAGGGGTCGTCCATAAAGTACGTCACGCTATTTTTGACCATTTTAACTCAACCATCCCCCTGTCACAAATCTTGGACCCCCCCCCACCCCCCAAAGTACGTCGCACTTTCGAACAGAAATATATTTTTTAATTAACAAAATAAAAACAAAATATTTTTTTTAAACACCGTGACGTCACACATGGCCGGATACCCCCCTCCCACTGTCACAAACTGTCACACTTTTTAACACACCCTCGTCTCCCCTCGAGCGTGACGTAATTTATGGACGGCCACTTACAGATTTTAACTTATCCATTTTATCATCTTTGCCACTTTTATTCCCCAATAATGGCAAGTAGCACACAAAATTATTGTTCACTTGCTATAGATGTTTTTAAAAAAAATATTTTGATTCTACGAATGCATGTTAAAAGAGGTCAACTTCTAACACATTTATTCAAATTAAAAGCTAATTAATTTTTTTGATCATATCTAGCTTACTTTCGTGCTTTTATAAATATTCCTAATAACTAATGAGAAGAAAATCATCTTAATAAGGTACTTAACTATTTAGCATTTTGACTACCCCTCCCCCCCCCCCCCCCCNTTAGATTTGTGACAAGAGGGAATTAAACATTGTAAAAATAGCGTGACGTTCTTTATGGACGTAGACAGAGTCAAAGTACGATGTAGATATTGTCAAAGAATGTTGTAGACAGTGTCACAGTATAATGTAAACAGTGTCAAAGTATGATATAGATTTTGTCAAAGTATGTTGTAGACAGTGTCAAAGTATGATGTAGATATTGTCAAAGTATGTTTTAGACATTGTCAAAGTATTATGTAGATATTGTCAAAGTATGATATAGACAGTGTCAAAGTATGTTGTAGACAGTGTCAAAGTATGATATAGACAGTGTCAAAGTATGTTGTAGACAGTGTCAAAGTATTATGTAGATTATGTCAAAGTGTGATATAGACAGTGTCAAAGTATGATATAGACAGTGTCAAAGTATGATGTAGACAGTGTCAAAGTATGATATAGACAGTGTCAAAGTATGATGTAGACAGTGTCAACGTTTGCTTGCTATAGACTCATAACTAAAAGATCTCAGTATTCCGCTACCGACTACTGTGTTGAGGTTTAGGGGGGGGGTGGCGGGGGGTGCGGCAGGCTGATGACGTAGGAGAGTAGGTCACGTCCAGGCCTGGTAGTTATTTAGGGGAAACGAATGAATAGCAGCGCACGCAGTTAGCAGACGTGTCTGTGGGTTGGGGATATGAGCAGGCGCTCACGAGGGGTACAAGATAGACTCACATCGAGGCTGCCACGAGTACATATTCTACGTGTCTACAAAACCCCGGTGCCTCATCTCATTCGACCATTCTCATCTCTACCAGTAGCAGCGGCACCGCCTTACAGAAATATCAAATATTTTTGACAGAGTTTTTAGACAGACTTTCTAGCAACGATGAACTCCGTGACGCTGCTGTGTCTGGCTGTCGGTGTACTGTGTGTTTATGCTGGTGATAAGGTACGTGACACAACTTATATCGTACAGGTCTTTTAGCTTTGATGGTTCATCCCTGGACAAACTGGTGTGAAAGTGCCACGCGTAAACTTTTAAAGTGGTTGGGGGGGATGGGTGCCTCGACGGTTGTCGTTTCTTGGTGCCAGTGCCACGTAAACTTTTAATGACATTTCTTTGATGTTTTGTTTTTAAAATAACGGTCGTTGAAACTGCATCGATATTATTCGATATCAACCGTATTAATATTTGAGCTCACGACAGTGTGTTTTATTAAAGAGTTGTATTTTTTAAAGTAAACTTCATGGGAGGTTATGTCCTACTTCCTACTCTCAAATACTGGTACTACTACAAGTACTAGCCCGCATATTAATTATTATTATTAGTGCAAGGCAAGATGAGAAAGACGAGACAAAGAGGTTGCAGTGACCTAAAGCCGTAGCCTGTACCTAATTTTAGCCTCAAACTAACAATAGTTTAGAGTTTGGTATTTTAGATGTTATGAAAAAACCCGTGACAATAACGCAAAGAAATCAATATTTCTTGGAAAAAGACATAATTATCTTAAATTTATCCCCACCCGAAATTGCAAAGCAAACAATTTTTAAATTTTATTTGACATTTGAACCCATCCCCCTAAAATGTTCAATAGCCAAAACAAAAGACAGAAGCATTATTTTATGAATGTTCTAAACCTTCGCTGCCTTGCTCATTCCACTGTAATTATCTTGTATGCTTACATCCATCTTGAGCTCAGCTATTTGATTGGGTTGTGTCTACTGTAGATTTTTTTTACCAGGGGCAGGGACTTCAGTTACAGTACAGCTGCCACGTCACTGACCTACATAGTTCAGAATGGGCTGGGGGGGGGGAGGGGGAGAAGGCCTCAATGGCTTTGAACAGGTAGCACTACTCTGTTTTACATGGCGAAATATGAATTCTTCCAACTTCAGTAATCCCCCCCCCCCCTAAATGTTTGCTTAGATAATTTCATAGCCTTGCCTTAAATATACATTTTTTGACAAGTGAAGAAATGTTTAATAAACAAATATATTTATAAAATATATGTTTATTTCTACTTTATTTTTAGGATAATTTTTTAAGCAGTAAATTTCTAAAACTAGATTAAAGTACAACTTGATAGCCTCCCTTTGAAGTTGTTTCACTCATGAGCATATTAACTTGTAACCTGACTAAATTAAACTATAGGGACACTAATATTAAATTAAAACATATTGTTCATCTAGATTACTTGCGTATCAATTTAATTCAAACCAATTGTCCCTCCCTATTTAATGGAGTATAAATGTCCCATGTTAACAAAAGTTTTCTTTCTCTCTTTGTGTTGTTTCCAGCCTTTAGTTAACAAAAGTTTTCTTTCTCTCTTTGTTTTGTTTCCAGCCTTTAGTTAACAAAAGTTTTCTTTCTCTCTTTGTTTTGTTTCCAGCTTTTAGTTAACAAAAGTTTTCTTTCTCTCTTTGTTTTGTTTTCAGCCTTTAGTTAACAAAAGTTTTCTTTCTCTCTTTGTTTTGTTTTCAGCCTTTAGTTAACAAAAGTTTTCTTTCTCTCTTTGTGTTGTTTCCAGCCTTTAGTTAACAAAAGTTTTCTTTCTCTCTTTGTTTTGTTTTCAGTCTTTAGTTAACAAAAGTTTTCTTTCTCTCTTTGTTTTGTTTCCAGCCTTTAGTTAACAAAAGTTTTCTTTCTCTCTTTGTTTTGTTTCCAGCCTTAAGTTAACAAAAGTTTTCTTTCTCTCTTTGTTTTGTTTCCAGCCTTTAGTCACAGACAAGGTTTTCTTTGACATCAGTATTGGCGAGGAGTCCATAGGAACAATTGTCATTGGTGTGTTTGGAGATGTTGCGCCAAAGACGGTTAGAAACTTTGTTGAGTTGGCCTCTCACGCTAACGGCTACGGTTACGAAGGCAGCAAGTTTCACAGGGTCATTAATGACTTCATGATTCAAGGTCAGCTTCACATTGGAGGATTTTAGCTTTTTTTTAAAAAAAAATATTTTGCATTCATTTTGTAAAATGTATACATTTTACCTGAGAATTTTTTGTGGACTGGACAAAAAGATGATAAGCAATGTGCTAAATTTCATGAAAAAAAAAAGAAAAATTTCTGGAATTCTAGAATATCATTATCTCAAAGATGCGAAATATTTTATTTTGAGATTTGAAATTGAAAAAAGAAAAGAAAAAAAATTATTCCTTGCAGTCTCATTTCATTTCTAATGCAGTACAAACAATTAGTTTCTCATTGCAATAATCAACGTAGCCCTGTCATTTACGTGGCTGCTACGATATGAATGTTTATTTAAACTCATACGTATGTTATTATCTTTATGTAAAGTGCTGTGAGCCTAGTTCCTTACTGGAGTACAGCGCTATATTAATTATCAATTTATTATTATTATTTTAATTTTACAAAATGTCAATTTTATGTGTGTTGATTTCCTGCATTTTTACAGGTTAAACAAAAAATGTAAAAAAAAAACTAAATGCTTGTTTGCCCTATCAGGGGGCGATTATAACAACAAGGATGGTACCGGCTTCAAGAGCATTTGGGGCGGGTACTTTGATGATGAAAACTTTACTCTCAAACATTACGGAGCTGGCTGGATCAGTATGGCTAATGCAGGTAACAAAGTTAAATCTGTCCCTAACCTTAACCTAATGACCTCAAAATAACTTATTAAGTAAAACAAAGTAACAATTCATTTTTTTACAAACAATTACTGAGACTAATAAGAAGTGTATTTTCTCTTTATTAGCAAATATAAAACTTAAGTTAGTCAAAATATATGCAAATTAATTGATAATGATAATCGTAAGCAATTAGTTTCAGTGCTCAAACATTTCTATCATGGCCAAAAAATCTAATTTTGTTTTACTGGTTAAACATAAGGTAAATACAAAACAAGTTGGGTTAGTTCTATGTCATATGACAGGAAGATTTTAATATGGGAGAAATACTTTAGTTGGTCTAGTTCTATGTGTTATGACAGGAAGATTTTAATATGGGAGAAATACTTTAGTTGGTGTAGTTCTATGTGATATGACAGGAAGATTTTAATATGGGAGAAATACTTTAGTTGGTCTAGTTCTATGTCATATGACAGGAAGATTTTAATATGGGAGAAATACTTTAGTTGGTCTAGTTCTATGTGTTATGACAGGAAGATTTTAATATGGGAGAAATATTTTAGTTGGTCTAGTTCTATGTGATATGACAGGAAGATTTTAATATGGGAGAAATACTTTAGTTGGTCTAGTTCTATGTCATATGACAGGAAGATTTTAATATGGGAGAAATACTTTAGTTGGTCTAGTTCTATGTAATACTTTAGTTGGTCTAGTTCTATGTAATACTTTAGTTGGTCTAGTTCTATGTCATACTTTAGTTGGTCTAGTTCTATGTAATACTTTAGTTGGTCTAGTTCTATGTAATACTTTAGTTGGTCTAGTTCTATGTAATACTTTAGTTGGCCTAGTTCTATGTAATACTTTAGTTGGTCTAGTTCTATGTAATACTTTAGTTGGTCTAGTTCTATGTAATACTTTAGTTGGTCTAGTTCTATGTCATCAAAGTGATCTCTGTAGTAAAAGTAAAAGGTGCATGTAATAAACATAAATTCATAAAAGAATCTTATCAGTTTGATCAATCTCTGCCCCAAAGAATCTTATCAGTTTGATCAATCTCTGCCCCAAAGAATCTTATCAGTTTGATTAATCTCTGCCCCAAAGAATCTTATCTCAGTTTGATCAATCTCTGCCCCAAAGAATCTTATCAGTTTGATCAATCTCTGCCCCAAAGAATCTTATCAGTTTGATCAATCTCTGCCCCAAAGAATCTTATCAGTTTGATCAATCTCTGCCCCAAAGTTATACAAGTTTCAATGGGCATTTTAAAATCCAGTCATAGTATTTGGTGACAACTAACTACTGGTCAAATGTCCACCTCCAGTCATAGTATTTGGTCACAACTAACTACTGGTCAAATGTCCACCTCCAGGTAAAGACACAAATGGCTGCCAATTTTTCATCACTCTGAAAGCCACCCCCTGGCTGGATGGCCACCACACAGTTTTTGGTAAAGTTCTTTCTGGCATGGACGTTGTTAGGAGAATAGGGGACACAGCAACAGACGCTACAGACGCACCAACCGACGAAGTGGTCATTTCAAAGTCAAGAGTTGAGCCAGCCAGAGATGAGCAGTTGTACGTTGATCTGACTGGGGTTGATGATTATTAGAGCAACTCGTATGTGTGTACGGTGTATGGGTATGCTGTCAAATATTTCAATCAAAGTGCTTTTTAAAAAAAGTTGGAGGTTTAAAGTTGAAGTCACATGACCCCCTTTATTTTATGTCAATGAAAACCTTTATTACTATAATCATGTCAATACTAAATTGTTAAAGTCTGGACAAAAACCTTTATACTATAATCATGTCATGATTAAATGATGAAAGTGTTGTCAAAAACATAAGCCCATACTGACCATTTGGATTTAATGAGGCCCCAGAATGATATTACTATAAGATGACACATCATCATGACCATTTAGAACATTATCATACATCCCATGATGCATTGTTTATCTGTGAGGATGGTTGCCAAAGAGAGAATGTTTTAAAAAAAAAACAAAAAACAAATTTGTCAATATGAAAATTATGCTTGATTTATTCATTGTCATTTGTATTGTATTTGCGGATATTCCAGTTTATTTGTATTTCTAAATATCCAATGTTGTTTTAGAAAATGTTTAAATGTTATCAGTGCCTTAACACTACTTACATTTGAAGTATTATCAACATATCTGAACAAACTTGGTGCAAAGACTAATCAAAGGCAAACAACTCTGTTTGGTTGGTTCAATTCTTTTAAATAATCTTTTGATAGCAGTGTTTTAATTTTTATACTAAATTTTCTTTCTTAAATTTATATTTTGAATAAATTGATTCATTAAAAATATTTTATTACATTGTTTTTTTTTTATTTTAAAAAAATAGCATAATGATATTATTACGGTTTAATGTAATTACTTAATTGGATTGAGTTCATTCAATATATTTGTTGGTCTGTTGTCTTCATTCATCTCAGGCCTAAGTGAAGTTGGTGATCATTGACATATTTCATGATACAGGTGACCATTGACATATTTCATGATACAGATGACCATTCACATATTTCATGATACAAAGGTTTTGTTTCTGAAACAATTCTTTAAAAAAAAATTGGTTGTAAAATGTAGACATTTAAATAAACATTTATTGAAAAGAGCCTTTGAACACATAGCACTGCGCTGTGCACATTGGAACATGAGGTGACAAAGATGAGACCAAATATACAAGACATACATACAGCTATTTATAGTTACACTAACATAAGGATTTTCATACATACAGCTATTTATAGTTACACTAACATAAGGATTTTTTTATAGTTACACTAACATAAGGATTTTCATACATACAGCTATTTATAGTTACACTAACATAAGGATTTTCATACATACAGCTATTTCTTGTTACACTAACATAAGGATTTTCATACATACAGCTATTTCTTGTTACAATAACATAAGGATTTTCATACATACAGCTATTTCTTGTTACAATAGCATAAGGATTTTCATACATACAGCTATTTCTTGTTACAATAACATAAGGATTTTCATACATACAGCTATTTCTTGTTACAATAACATAAGGTAACAGCGGAAGACAAAGTCTTGCCACCCATCATTTTGTTACAAAGATCACGTCCAATTACCCATCATTTTGTTACAAAGATCATGTCCAATTACCCATCATTTTGTTACAAAGATCATGTCAAATTACCCATCATTATGTTACAAAGATCACATCAACTACCCATCACTTTTGTTTTTAGGGGTAAATATCTAAGTCAGAAATAACAATCTAATTTTTTAACACATCAACATATGTTTTCAATGGTTAGTAAACTAAAGTTTATTTGTAAAGCTGTACAAACTGAGTATAATTATCAATTTAAATGTCATTTGTACAATACTCACAGAAAAATTGTACACAGAAGTCACTCATTCATGTTTACAATACTCATAGAAAAATTGTACACAGAAGTCACTCATTAATGTTTACAATACTCATAGAAAAATTGTACACAGAAGTCACTCATTCATGTTTACAATACTCATAGAAAAATTGTACACAGAAGTTTCTCATTCATGTTTACAATACTCATAGAAAAATTGTACACAGAAGTCACTCATTCATGTGTACAATACTCATAGAAAAATTGTACACAGAAGTCACTCAGTCATGTTTACAATACTCACAGAAAAATTGTACACAGAAGTCACTCATTCATGTGTTACAATACTCACAGAAAAATTGTACACAGAAGTCACTCATTCATGTGTACAATACTCACAGAAAAATTGTACACAGAAGTCACTCATTCATGTTTACAATACTCATAGAAAAATTGTACACAGACGTCACTCATTCATGTTTACAATACTCATAGAAAAATTGTACACAGACGTCACTCATTCATGTTTACAAGATTTTATCAGTCAGAAATTGATTCAACTTAAAATTAAAACAATTTTAACATTTTCACTGTGCCAACAATTTTAACATTTTCACTGTGCCAACAATTTTAACATTTTCACTGTGCCAACAATTTTAACATTTTCACTGTGCCAACAATTTCAAAATTTTCCCTGTGCCAACAATTTGAACATTTTCATTGTGCCAACAATTTCAAAATTTTAACATTTTCCCTGTGCCAACAATTTTAACATTTTCACTGTGCCAACAATTTTAACATTTTCACTGTGCCAACAATTTTAACATTTTCACTGTGCCAACAATTTTAACATTTTAACTGTGCCAACAATTTTAACATTTTCACTGTGCCAACAATTTCAACATTTTCACTGTGCCAACAATTTTAACATTAAGAAAAAATAATACAGGAAAGTTATATAATTTATTACCAACAGATTGACTCAAACTATTTAAACTCCTAACATGTGAGAGTGAAAGTTAAATAATTTATTGGTAGTGAGTATAGCCTCGTCAAAACGACCCAATATGCGGCTGCATACGCGCTCGTCCACTTCCGGTTATTGCTATTCTTAGTAACATTGTTTATAAAATGATGTTTATAAAATTAAAGAGTTACAAGTATTCACTGCGCCTTTTATTGAACCTCCGATTCTATATGTGCATTCAAACAATCTCTAAAATCTATCACTAAACCTAACCCAACCCTAAATACTATCACTAAACCTAACCCAAACCCTAAAAGCTATCACTAAACCTAACCCAAACCCTAAAATCTATCACTAATCCTAACCCAAACCCTAATAACTATCACTTAACGTAACCCTAAAGTCTATCCCTAAGCCTAACATCAAAACAAACCATTTTTTAAAAAAAATCTTATTCATAATCAATTCATGTAGTATTGTTAGAAAAAAAAATTTAAAAAATAGGCATCAATATGAAATCGAACCCCGGACCTGCGATGTAGCGTACAATCGTACTATCAATATGACCACACAGCCACACAATCACCGATGAAATTTTTAACCTTATAAAAAAAATATTACTAAGAATAGCAATAACCGGAAGTGGACGAGCGCGTATGCAGCCGCATATTGGGTCGTTTTGACGAGGCTATACTCACTACCTAATTTATTACCAACAGATTGACTCAAACTATTTAAACTCCTAACATGTGAGAGTGAAAGTTAAATGATTTATTACCAACAGATTGACTCAAACTATTTAAACTCCTAACATGTGAGAGTGAATTGATTCAAGTTCATAACTCTGTCATTAATCTTTAAGAGTCTCTTTTACGATCACAATTTTTGGCTAGACTTTTATTATCTCTCTTAATGCACCGAGTAGATTAAAAATGCTGACCAAGATTGGGCTAGTGATGAGAAAGCAATCAAAGTCCTGCTCTTTAAAGCTATGTCCTCCTAATTACATTCATATATTATAATCACACATGTTTTTATATAGCCCTAAAAAGTTTAATTTGTCACAGAGATTTCCTTATCATTAGAAGGCACCTACGTGTTAATAATTAAACATATTTTAATAATGACTTTACTCCTTCTTTAGACACACTTTTAAATTACGACCTCATTTCTCTAAGAGAAATTTTCTGTACTTTGATTCTAAACTAGAAGAAGAAAATTTCGGCACAAAGTTGACTTGGACAATGTCACTGAAGCCTTCACTCATACTTGGCTCGTGAAATTTGGACCTGGGAAACATGAAGGGGAATAACAAGATAATTAGATATGTGTGTGTGTGTATGTGTGTGTGTGTGTGCGCGTGAGTGTGTGTGTGTATGTGCACACAATCACAATGTTACTCAACATTTGTATAAGTATGAACAAGTTTTCATGGATCAAGTAAAGTCTGGTGCCTAGCATTGACACAAGGTTATGACAACAAGAATATGTCCTGTGATAATGAGATATGTATGTTTGTGTTTGTGTATGAGTCAGTATGTGTGTGTGTGTGTGTGTGTGCGTGCGTGCATGTAGCCACAGTCACAATGCTACCCGACATTAGCATATTAAATATATATTATATGAAGAGGTCTGGCTCAAGTCAAGTTTGGTCCCTAACATTGATCTGTTACCACATAAAAATATGAAAAGTTCAACTTCTGAAGAGAATCAGATAAAAATATGAACATTTCAACTTCTGAAGAGAATCAGATAAAAATATGAACATTTCAACTTCTGAAGAGAATCAGATAAAATATGAACATTTCAACTTCTGAAGAGAATCAGATAAAAATATGAACATTTCAACTTCTGAAGAGAATCAGATAAAAATATGAACAGTTCAACTTCTGAAGAGAATCAGATAAAAATATGAACATTTCAACTTCTGAAGAGAATCAGATAAAAATATGAAAATTTCAACTTCTGAAGAGAATCAGATAAAAATATGAACATTTCAACTTCTGAAGAGAATCAGATAAAAATATGAACAGTTCAACTTCTGAAGAGAATCAAATAAAAATATGAACAGTTCAAATTCTGAAGAGAATCAAATAAAAATTATTTGTAATAAATTGTTGAATAACTCTTTACCCTAGATAAAAAATTATAAATAAAACGAAAAGTTGTATCAACAGTAAGCCACAAACAAAAAGTTGTATCAACAGTAAGCCACAAACAAAAAAGTTGTATCAATAGTAAGCCACAAACAAAAAGTTGTATCAACAGTAAGCCACAAACAAAAAGTTGTATCAACAGTAAGCCACAAACAAAAAGTTGTATCAACAGTAAGCCACAAACAAAAAAGTTGTATCAACAGTAAGCCACAAACAAAAAAGTTGTATCAACAGTAAACCACAAACAAAAAAGTTGTATCAACAGTAAGCCACAAACAAAAAAGTTGTATCAACAGTAAGCCACAAACAAAAAGTTGTATCAACAGTAAGCCACAAACAAAAAAGTTGTATCAACAGTTAACCACAAAACTTACTTGACTTTATTGAAGATCATTTCATTTATCTTAGCATGAGATTCTTCAGTTATCTGTCGAAACTGTTGACATTTAAATCACATAAGTTAAAATTTATACAAAAGTGATAGGAAAATTAAATTGATATTAAAAGTAAATATTTCAACTTGTCTTACTACAGTCGAGCTCACTTATCTCGACCTCGGTTATCTCGCCTAAACTATTATGTCGACGCTTTTGAAGTGGAACCGCTAAATTCTCTCTTTGTCTAAGCATTTTCTCATCAGTTATGTCGCTTCTTTTATGTCGCCTAACCCTAATATCTTGAGTACAGACGGCGAAATTCGCCACGTCGGTTATCTCAATTATTGTCAAGTCATTTTGTTTTTTACGGACCGGTAAATCATAAAGCCCGTTGTACTGTCCGGTCCGTATTTTCCCTTAAATTTTTTAGAACCAAGAAGGGGAAGGTATAAAATGTCCACCTCACGGTGTCTGCTGGTGAAGTCACAGCCCGCTTGTGTTCAGCTCTCTGCACTGTGTTACTTTTGGTACTATGCTTCACTTAGTAAGCAATACTTTACATTAAAAATCATTCACTAGCAAACTCAACTAACAGTGATGAAGTGAATTTTAAAATTTATTTATAGATCACAATATTATTATTAAGAAAACGCTGTGATGTCACGGTCGCTCGCATGTTGGCTCTGGCATTCTGCTGTAACAGAACAAAAAATTAACTCCGGGTAATCTTATCTTATCTTATCTTAGATATACAGACGCTCCTTCTATGCAGAAGATAATTGCGTCCACAGACCATGAGAGATGATCTGTTGGCAAGTGATGCAGCGGTCACAGGCCACGGCTATAGGGGTTCCACGCATTACCCCAGCCGCCTAACTATTGTCTAGTTAGGTACCCATTCGGAGCTGGGTGACTCGGGGACTCCTCAGGCCGAGAGAACAAATCCTCACCTTCGTGTGGATTCGAACCCGTGACCATCGGTATGACAGTCGAGAGCGCTACCTCTCGACCACCACGTCCCACGTAATAAGCTAATATATCGACTAAATGAAGTTAAGGGTAACTGGTCCTGATTAAACGGATGAATAGTTGGTGCACATATGCCTATTTTGATGCCATATTGGTTGTCATATATCGAAATTCTCGTTTATCTTGACCATTTTCGGCAAACACCTAGGCCGACGACTTAACCGGGTTCGACTGAACTTAATTTCAAGTATTACCTGACCTTTTCATTATGTCTGCAGTGTTCAATGGATGTTGTAAAGACAAAACATCGACAGGGGACCTTGAATTTTTTAGCACATTCAATGTACCTGTTAGAAATAGGATCATTTAGTTCATTTCATTAGCTTTTCACAAACTGAGAGTAAAATTAATGTTTTAAAGCAACGATTTAAAAAAATTAACATTTAAATTGAGGTGTCAACAGTCTTAAACTAAATTATGTTGACTAAAGTCAAATCAAATGAATTATAACTATCAAATATTTGAAACACAAGGGATAATAAAGTTATGGAAATCTAATTACTACTAAAGCCAAAAATTGAATGAATGAAATAATTTTCTTTATTTACACACAAAGTTTCTACAGACGCCACTAATTTAGGGGTGTCTAAACTTTTTAAAAAGAAAGCCATATTCATTATGATAATTTATACAAAAATGACATACAGGCTTTGAGTCATAGGATTGTTTTTTTGTTTGTTATTTGTAAGAGTGATTTTTTATTGGGGGTAAAGGGGAAATGTTTAAAATTAAAACATCTTATTATTTCAGCTTTGTGATACATATAGTTGGGTAGACATTTTCTACTGGGTACTAAAACGATTAGCGTTTGCTTTATTTTGAAAACCATAACCGCCTTGTATTTAGTTGTCATGTTTTCTACAAATAAAATATAATTTTAGGCGTTCAATTTGGTTTATTGAATTATTATTGGCCAGAAGAAGGGACTATTAATTTATTAAAATCTAAAACAATAAATTCATTATACATTACTTGTAAATGTGGTTTCTCTTGTTAATATCTTACTTTTTTACTTTGTAACTGTTGGTCCCTGCTTAGGTTAGTTAATTTATTTACTTTAGTTTGAATTTATTTTATTATTTTATAAAAAAACTAAACAGATTACATTTTAAATGTGGCGACGTGGTGCAAATCACTAGAAGTCAGCACAAAATTGTTGTAGAAAATTAGTTTACTAACTTTATATCTTTACAATGTCAATTTATTAATTTTTATAATTTGGTTACAATTGTTATATTTTAAACAATTTGTAAGTTTACTAATCTTGATCTTTATCAAATTCAATTTTTAAAATCTATTTAGATGTTTTTAGATATTAGGAATAAGGCTATTTGTGTGGTCACTATTTGACGGGGAAAATAGTTCCGAAAAACCTGATATCTCACTGCGGTGAATGTCCGGGGGAGGGGGGGGGTTCGGACTTGGTCCCTAATGTCCATGTTACTGAACACATCCTCCAGTCATTTAATTATTTAATGCTAAGCGGTTGGCCAGTTAAAATTTAAATGCAGGCCGCATTTGGCCCACAGGCCAGAATTTGGATAGCACTACTGTAATTCATACAACAAATATTGCACAAATAAAATAACAAAAGATGTTACTTGCCGTGCCCTTTCTTCTTTGGAAAGATTGGTGTTGTCCACTACCACACTTGAATTGACTAAAGACTCGGTCACAGCCTTGACACACTTTTGCCAGGTCCCTAGAGTGTCCTGTTGTAAGACACAGATACACAGTTTAACTATTGCCAATCAGTGGCGTCACTAGGGGGTGCGATGGGGGCGGGCCGCCCCGGGTGACACCATCAGGGGAGGGGGTGACACCAAAATGTAAAATTCCTGTTATTTAGCACTGGAAAACTCAGAGGAGTTCTGTGGGTTACTTCGTGAGGGGTGAAACCATGAGCTTCCGCCCCAGTCGACATCAACCCTAGTGACACCAATCCTAGTGAGACCAACCCTAGTGACGCCTCTGTCGCCAACGCTAACAAACATTTTAATACCAGCCATTAATCAGTGACAAGCACCTTGCAAAATATGACCAGACATCTGTGATGGTTGTTAAATGTGACCAGACATCTGTGGTGGTTGTTAAATATGACCAGACATCTGTGGTGGTTGTAAAATGTGACCAGACATCTGTGGTGGTTGTTAAATGTGACCAGACATGTGTGGTGATTGTAAAATGTGACCAGACATCTGTGGTGGTTGTTAAATGTGACCAGACATCTGTGGTGGTTGTAAAATGTGACCAGACATCTGTGGTGGTTGTAAAATGTGACCAGACATCTGTGATCCTTTTGCTTTTGATAGATGTGTAGGACAAACTAACATGGCTGATAGATGTGTAGGACCAAAAATACATGGCTGATAGATAAGTAGGACAAAAATACATGGCTGATAGATGTGTAGGACATACAAACATGGCTGATAGATGTGTAGGACAAACATATTCAAAACAGTACACAATTTCAACTTTTCTTATAAATATAATGTCGTTACAAAAATAATACTTCAGTCAATTAATTATTTAAGAAGGGGCTGTGGACCAGTTTAAATTGCATCGAGGGTCTGTTTTGGCTCTTTGGCCGGACTTTGGACACTCCTGATCTAGCTAATTAGTAGAAGCTAATGGGAAGAAAGTCAAGTGATTTTTTGGCAGTAGAGTGTGTTATATAGCATATTTGACTGAAAATTTAAAAGCCTAAAATATTTATTTTAGGGCTGTTATCGATTAAATTTAAATTAATAGTTAACTTTTGAAAAATTACCGATTAATTAATCGATAATTTTGTTAAAGCTACAAATACAGATGTATCACGTCATGAAACTGAAAATTTCAAGGGAAGTACTAAAAATAAGCCATTGAGTTTTTTGTTTCATTGAGTAATTTTTATAACATTGTTAGCAATAAAAAATAATTTAAATAACATATTAAAACTTAGGCATTTGGATGAAAATTTCAAATTAATTTTAAAATATGAAAGTAATACAGCTGTATAAATTGTTTGATGATTAACAAAAACATAAAATTTATCTTTTTATCGCAAGTGGTTCAAAATATATGAATTTTTTTCTAAGACCTCATAATCACTGTTTTCCTTCATATTTTGTGCCCATAACTTAAGTATTTAATTTAATTTTAAAAATATAATATTGTTAGGCGATTTATTTCAATTTAAGTAATTCAATATAATGTAAATGAATTTAAATTTTGTTATGGTTAATTAAGTGAAAATAATGTTTTTTTATATCATTGTCCTTATAAAACAGGTTATTTTAAGGTTTACACCCTACAAATTCACTTTTAAATGGAGAAGTTTGTACGTTAAAAAAACAACTATTATTAATTAATCATAATTAATTGTTTATTAATAAACCGTTTTAAAAGCATTTTCTTTAAAATTTAATTGCTATTTTATCTATTAAAGTAATTTTAATCGATAATTTTTTTTACCGATTAATCGAGAAAATAATCGGTAATTTCCGCAGCCCTAATTTATTTTCAAATATTTTTTGTCCATTCTGGGATTAAAAAATAACAACCTCATGCAAGTACAAAATAAATATGGTTTTAGCTCTCAATATTTTTCTACTTATTTCATTTCAACATGTTGACTACAACCAAAGACAAGAAATTTTGACTGATGTCACACAATGTCACCATAGATGTCACACAATGTCATACAAATACAGAGATAAGAAATTTTGACTGATGTCACCATAGATGTGACACAATGTCATACAAATACAGAGATAAGAAATTTTGACTGATGTCACCATAGATGTGACACAATGTCATACAAAAACAGAGATAAGAAATTTTGACTGATGTCACCACAGATGTGACACAATGTCATACAAAAACAGAGATAGAAAATGGAGAACCAGTAAAGGGTTAAGTTTAAAGGGAAGTTATATTAAAAAGAAATCACTTGATGGTGGTTCCCATACAAGAAAATAAAACATTAAATAACCCTATAGACAACTATGTAGCATTTGGGTTTAACAGTCAGACCTCTCTAGGCCCCTCTCAAAGGGACCCAGAAAAAAAAAATTCAACTTAAAGTCTTTGAGTTAGGGAAAATGGCATAATTGGTGCAGATTAATCAAGGACAATGTTGATATTGAGAGAGGGGGGGGGATAATTTATAGAGCGCTGTACTGTATCCCAGCTGGGAGCCGGGCTCACAAAGCTTTACATGGAGATAACAATACATATATTAATTAAATAAACATTCATATCATTTGTTAGTTAGTTATTTCCTCTCGGGCCGAAGACGGCACATAGGGCAGAGGTCATGGATTTCCATTTGCGACGATCCGTTGCTAATTGTAATAAGCCCTGGTTATTTCTTAGACCCATGGTTGAGCTTTCTCTTATGTTTGTTCTACGCAGGGTTTCTTTTGGTCTTCCTTGTTTTTTTTTTGCCTGCTGGTGTCCACATGAGGGCCTGACGTGGGAGTCTTCTCTCGCCCATTCGAAGAACATGACCGATGTAATTCATATCATACTAACCACATAAATGACAATTCGTTACACATAAGCTACGTTAATAATAAAAAAGAAATGTCGTTTCATTAATTTTGAAAATAAATTTCGAAAAGTAGTGTCTTAAGTGCAGTCTTGAAGGACTTAGTAGTTGAAATACTACGGATGTGTAATGGAAGAGAATTCCATTGTTTGGCTGCATAAAAAGAGAATGACCTTTCGCCAAATGTATTAGTTTGTGTCTTAGGAACACAGAGAATGCATGTATCTGCAGAAGAGCATAGCTGACGACTTGGTGAGTAGACCGACAAAAGTTCAGTAAGATAGGAAGGGCATGAATCATGAAAAAAGTTGTGACATAGAACAGCCAGTTTGTAATCAATTCTTGCTTGTATGGGTAGCCAATGAAGTGAGTATAGTAGCGGAGTAACATGGTCATGTTTTTTTGCCTTAAGAACTAATCAGGCAGCTGAATTTTGAACTCTCTGTAGTTTTTAAATGCATTGTTTTGGCGCACCTGACAGAAGAGAATTGCAGTAATCAATACAAGCTAGAACAAGTGCACAGACTAGAATTTTTGTTGCACTAACTGTTAAGTAATGACATATTGAGCTGATCTGACAAATGGCAGTATAGGCAGAGCGACAGATGTGACTGATGAAGTTGTTGGTAGACATGTCAGAAATAATGAAGCCAAGATTCCTAGTCGATGTTTTGAACAGTATACTAGAATTAGCCACCTCAATAGAAGTTGGAAGAGTCAAAGTACAGTCGAACCCACTTACCTCGAGCTCGGTTAGCTCGACCACCCTATTATGTCGACGTTTTTTATTGGAACCGCCAAATTCTCTCTTTGTGTTAGCATTTTCTCGTCGTTTAATTCGATTTTTTTAAGTCGCCGAAACCTCATAACACGAGCACAAAAAAGGGTCAAATTTGCCACTTAACATTGGTAATCTCGATCCCCATGACCAATCGCCAGCTTTTGAAAATGTTAGCTATGATTTTTTTATAACCAAGGGAAGTTTCTGCCTCACCAGGGTCTGCTGGTGACGTCACAGCCCACTTGCATTTTGCTCTCAGCGCTGTGTTGCTTCTGGTACTATGGCAATCGCCGGCTTTTGAAATTCAAGCAAGTGGCTTCGAAGGCACAGTATCGCTCAATCTGGGAATCACCGCAAAACGGCGTTATATTTAAACTTAAACGGTCTTTAAAAACGAACGCTAGTGATGGGACGATACCAAAATCATAGGCTGCTTACTGTAAACAAGGCTCCCCAGATTTTAAAATATATAATATAACAGACTACAGACAGTTTACCCACCCCCACTCTCAATCTCCCACACCATTGTTGTTGGTTAGTCCTATTAGCATCAAGTTACCGAAGGAATTCTNCTGAGGGGATCGTATGGAATAATAAAATGTACCGTGTGCAGACTTGTTGTCATTGGCAACCATTCATCCTTCAACCTCATTTTGACTATTACATGTACTGTACTACTGCTTTGTTCTCATTGTTTCATTCATAAGAAGTGGCCGTGTGCAAAAGCCATTTAACTATTGGTTAGAATTAATTAAAATATGTCAAAGTTGAAGGTTCAAAAGGAGTACCTAATTTATTTGTGTACGTTTATATAGAGAAGAGTTCGCTTTGTCATGAGTCATATATAGGTCACGATAGACCATTCTGAGCTGAGGGGACGGACCCAAAGAAGATGATTAGGAAGAGAATGGTTCGGGGACAATGAGGGGATGTGTAGGTTACTTATTTGTGTAGCTTGTAAGGAAAATCAAGCAAGTGGCTTCGAATGCACAGTATCGCTCAATCTGGGAATCACCGCAAAACGGCGTTATATTTAAACTTAAACGGTCTTTAAAAACAAACGGTCTTGACAACCTTAAGAAAGAGTGAAGAAATAGGGTCCCGATATTCCGATACGATTCTGATTAATTGTCCCATCACTAATTAACGCACAACACGTACATAAAGAAATTTCAAGCGCATGTTAATATTTTGCCGCCAATAGATAGAATGACATGCAAAGACTGACAGTGTAAAAGGTTAATATGAGGACTCACAGGATCAAAGACTGGCAGTGTAAAAGGTTTAACTCGATCATCGGTTATGTCGATGCCATTTTCCATACCCCAACGCCGTCGACTTAAGCGGTTTCGACTGTACTGCGTGATTTATTGTTACAGAATAGGAGTGCTTCTCTCTTATTATCATTCAGTTTGAGCTTGCTTAAGGTCATCCAAGACTTTACCTCACCAATGCACTCCTGCATCAATTGGACAGTGAAGTCATTAACAGAGGGATCAGTGTGAGTGTAAAGTTGAGTATCATCTGCAAATGATTGGCTTTTAACTGAATGCTTTTCGAGCAGTAGAAGTAGTGGCCTTGTATACAGCACGAAAAGTACCGGACTCAAAACGGAGCCTTGCGGCACACCATAAACCAAGTCAGCTCTGTCAGAGATACAGCCATCTACTGTCACCACCTGTGATCTGTTAGATATGTATGATTGAAACCAAGCCAGAACTGAGCCAGAAATCCCAAAACAATTTTGCAGGGTTTTAGCAATGTTTGATGATCGACGGTGTCAAAAGCAGCACTAAGATCTAAAAGGACCAATATAGAGATTTCACACTGTCTAGTGGGAGTAGGAGATCATTTGTTACCTTTAACAGGCTGGTCTCTGTGCTGTGAGAAGGTCTGTAGGCCGACTGATTGAGACTTAGAAGAGTGTTGTCGTTAAGATATGAAAAAAGTTGTTTTAAGACAAGTTTTTCAATGACCTTAGACACGAATGCAATATTGAATACAGGTCGATAGTTGTTTAAATTATTTTGAGCTAACCCTTGCTCTTTCAGCAAGGGTTTTATTACAGCATATTTACATAACGTTGGAAAAGTAGATGTTAGACTCTCATTTACTATATTATGTGTTATTGTTGAGAGTAAAAGATCTAATGACTCAACAAATAATGGTGTGGGGATTGGATCAAGAGAACATGTCATTAGTTTAGATTTTAGAATAACAGCTTTGACCTCATTTTCCATGACAGGATGGGCCATTTCAAAGCTTGACCTCACGGCAAAAGAGTGAGATACATTATGTGGCGGTAACATCGTTCGGTCAAGCTCAGCCCTAATTTCGGCAATTTTTTGGGTAAAATAATTACAAAATATATCTGGTTGATAATGCAATGGATATACAGAGGGAAGGACCACAACTTTACCACTCCCTCTGAGGTTATTGCATACATGAAAAAGCTGCCTACTAGTACTACTTGTGAGTATTTTATTACTATAGTACAAAGATTTTGCTTGATGTACAATGTTAGTTACACGTTGCTTGGCAGTGGAATAAATTTGCTTGTGAACGATGAGTCTTGATTTTAACCAAGTCTTTTCTGCTATACACCAATCTTTCTTGGCGCGTCAAAGATCATCCTTTATTGATGAATACCAGGGAGCTGTCCGTGTTAACTTGACATTTTTGCGGGTGACAGAGGCTTGTCTGTCCAGCATAGTGTGTAGTGTACTATTCAGCTTATCCAAAGTGGGGCAGGAGCAGGGGACACTACTACACTACCACACTTAGATCTTGCGGAAGGCGTCGCGGTTCATGACACATAGATTGCAAAGGTCCCGGAATTTTGTGGAAGGAGGGGGGGCAATCACCCTAAGTTCACATATAACACAAAAATGCTCCGACGACAGTTCTTCTGTTACAATTGCAGATTTGACAAGGCAATCGCCAGGTCTGTGCAATACCCAATCAATTATGTGTCCTCGATTGTGTGTAGGATTATCCTTAGACCCAAACACCTTGGAAAATTTGACTAAGGGAGGTTGGAAGCCTAAAATCTTCCAGTTAAGATCTAAAATACATAAGACTTAAGGAATTTTGCCGCGACCTAACAATTTGATATGGGGAGGTTTTTGACTTAGCTAGATTACGACTGTAATTAAAAGAAATCACTTGACAGTGATTGAGATAGAGAAAATAAAACATTTAATTACCCTGTTGACAACTACATAGCCTTTGGCTTTCATAACTTCATTAGATCACTTGACAGTGATTGAGATAGAGAAAATAAAACATTTAATTACCCTACTGACAACTATAGAGAAAATAAAACATTTAATTACCCTACTGACAACTACATAGCCTTTGGCTTTCATAACTCGACAGTGATTGACATAAAGAAAATAAAACATTTAATTACCCTACTGACAACTATAGAGAAAATAAAACATTTAATTACCCTATTGACAACGACATAGCCTTTGGCTTTCATAACTTGACAGTGATTGACATAAAGAAAATAAAACATTTAATTACCTTACTGACAACTATAGAGAAAATAAAACATTTAATTACCCTATTGACAACGACATAGCCTTTGGCTTTCATAACTTCATTCGCAAAGAAGGACTTGCCACCTGGGGAAACAAACATTATTGAGTCAGAAGGGGAGAGAATTTAAGATAGAATTAAAATACAATTCACGTCATTCCCAACCAAGTTTTCTGTTTGGGTTAATGTTTAATCTGATATCAACTACAGAATGGCTTTCATTTCAAGTTTAAAAGAAAAAGGCTGCAGGCTAAAAAAAAAAACTTACTGGCAGGAAACCCAACAAGAACAACCACCTGTTGGAAGATACAAAAATAAATTCAAAATAATTGAGTAGAAGTAAGTTTAAGTATACAGAGACAATGGTAAGTTATAAATGTTTATTTTATAACCTGAGACAATGGTAAGTTATAAATGTTTATTTTATAACCTGAGACAATGGTAAGTTATAAATGTTTATTTTATAACCTGAGACAATGGTAAGTTATAAATGTTTATTTTATAACCTGAGACCATGGTAAGTTATAAATGTTCAGATTTTATTCAATAATCTTTGTTAAGACACAAGTAAAAAACAAAGATATTTCCAGTTTACAACCAACTAGGAGAAATACAGATGACATCAAGTCATCAAGATGAGTAGATGTTGAGCTAAAGAACAAAAAATGTCAAACTTTAAAACTGAGTAGATGTTGAGCTAAAGAACAAAAAATGTCAACCTTTAAAACTGAGTAGATGTTGAGCTAAAGAACAAAAAATGTCAACCTTTAAAACACAAAAAATGTCAAACTTTAAAACTGAGTTTACCTCTTTCTTTTCTGCCACCAGCTGACTCTGAGAAGATAGCAGAGGATCTTTAGCTGTCAGTTTCCTCTGGAAATAATGAGAGATAGCTCCAATGAGTTCAATGAGTTCAATGGGTTCAATGAGTTCAATGGGTTCAATGAGTTCAATGAGTTCAATGAGTCCAATGAGTTCAATGAGTTCAATGAGTTCAATGTGTCCAATGAGTTCAATGTGTTCAATGTGTTCAATGTGTTCAATGAGTTCAATGAGTTCAATGTGTTCAATGAGTTCAATGTGTTTAATGTGTTCAATGAGTTCAATGTGTTCAATGAGTTCAATGTGTTCAATGAGTTCAATGAGTTCAATGTGTTCAATGAGTTCAATGTGTTCAATGTGTTCAATGAGTTCAATGTGTCCAATGAGTTCAATGTGTTCAATGAGTTCAATGTGTTCAATGAGTTCAATGTGTTCAATGAGTTCAATGTGTCCAATGCCTTATTGGAAAAACTTGTTAACTACTGAGTCGGATCTTATCTTAAAGTATAAAAAGTAAGATGTTCCATCTAAGTCTAAGATAGAATGACATGCAAAGACTGACGGTGTAAAAGGTTAATATGAGGACTCACAGGATCAAAGACTGGAA
>MUZC01001813.1:23984-39567 GCA_002072015.1 Radix auricularia | reverse complement strand
ATGTCAGAAAATTTGGAAGCCTTAGAGTTACTGCGACTTAATTTATTTCGTGAAAGAATGAATTGCAAACTTAACGGGATCAATATATGCATTATAAAAATATAATAATCAAAATTAATCTATTAATTTTTCTAGATTAATTGAACAAATTTTTTAAAAATCTGTACCAGCCCTAGTTTTATGTTACATCAGAGTTTGACAGAGCTGTTTGGTTATATTGTTACATCAGAGTTTGACAAAGCTGTTTGGTTTTATTGTGACATCAGAGTTTGACAAAGCTGTTTGGTTTTATTGTTACATCAGAGTTTGACAAAGCTGTTTGGTTTTATTGTGACATCAGAGTTTGACAAAGCTGTTTGGTTTTATTGTGACATCAGTTTGACAAAGCTGTTTGGTTTTATTATGACATCAGAGTTTGACAAAGCTGTTTGGTTTTATTGTGACATTAGTTTGACAAAGCTGTTTGGTTATATTGTTACATCAGAGTTTGACAAAGCTGTTTTGTGTTATTGTTACATCAGAGTTTGACAAAGCTGTTTTGTTTTATTGTTACATCAGAGTTTGACAAAGCTGTTTGGTTTTATTGTTACATCATAGTTTGTCAAAGCTGTTTGGTTTTATTGTTACATCAGAGTTTGACAAAGCTGTTTGGTTTTATTGTTACATCAGAGTTTGACAAAGCTGTTACATTTTATTGTTACATCATAGTTTGTCAAAGCTGTTTGGTTTTCTTATTACATCAGAGTTTGACAAAGCTGTTACATTTTATTGTTACATCAGAGTTTGACGACTGGTACTCTGAGAGCTTCCTGGGTCAAGCCGATGAGAATCACACCAGCTTCAACGTTGGTCTCGGCACAAAACCTGGCGTTGCTCTGCCCATCAACAGCTTGGCGGTGAGTCAGTCTGTATTATTGGAAATGTTATTTACAGCAACTATGATGCAAACCGCTTTTCAGTGTTTATTTTCCTATTGTTTGCAGAATTTATACCAATTTTAATTACTGTCACTTAGAAAAGCCATTACATGGCACACATGAAATTGTTAAGTTTTGTAATTCAATGTATTCAATTTTTTATTATCTGTTTTTTAAATAAAATTTACAAATACATTTTTAATACTAAATCCTTGAGCCTTTAATCAATTTTGACAAAAATTAGATTATTGTTCACTATGTCCATGTAACCATTAAAAAAACATGAAGTAGCTGTACATAATGCTATCCATTTGTGTATTACTCTTAGCACTTTTATAACCCAATGTCATATTGAATGAAATTATAATGACTTAACAGCTAACAAATAAATTTAATTCTTGAACATTCAGATTTAACAAAGGACTTATGCCGTTAAATAATTAAATTAAATCATTTTCAGCTTGAAGATGAGCAAGAAAAATTTGAACATTTACAGTATGAAATGTTGATGAGTAACCCAGACTCAGCCGCTTACTACAATGCCAAGATGAAGACAGCTAAAAGAGTAAGTTGCTTGTGCGCCAGAAATAATTTGGTGTCAGTGATGACTTTTATTCTATTTCTTTTTATCGCATGCTTGAGTCAGTTATGGGATTATTTTTAAAAATTTAACCCTCTTGAGATGATGAAGACGTTTTGGGTCTGCCTGTGCCAAAAGCCTTAATACGAATCACTGGCTTACGTCCCTAAATAATATATATTAAATAAACTAATTAATTTAGAAATATATAACGCTACATATCGTAGGAATTGCATACACTGTTATGATCTTTATAAAGAAAATAAAATATCAAATATGTAAATGAGTTATTCTGATTGGCATAATTTATGAATAGATTTATTAGCTAAATCTAATGCATGCAGTTATTTTTTTAACCTAAATAAAAAAACACTCTTGTAGAGTTTTGTTCTGTTCAAAGTTCTTAATGATGAGGCCTAAACAAGGACTAATGAACATTAGAATATTTAATGTGTAGAACTGTAAAAAAAATATTCAAATATGTTGGCATATACATTTTTTATTTTGCATATATATTTTTTTTAAAAAACATTTTAGGGTCATTTAAAACAATTTTTTATAAAATGACACAGCAAAACTTGATGGAAGCTGTCATTCAAATAGTGAAACTAGACAGAAATAGAGAAGCAATGTGATAAGCTGGTAAAATAATTGGCCTGCCAATCACATTTGTCTTTTTGGGCCAATAAAATGTATTTTTTCATCTTATTTGATAGCCATGACAGGAGCCGGAAAATCTGCCCAATAATTACAAAAGGGTTAAGTGAACTTTTTAAAAAAACTTTCTTTGATAACATCACACTAAAGCTTTTGATTCTAAAATAAAGACACCTTCAGACAGGTTACAATTTTCCTTTCTTAAAGCAAAGATTAAATTTTTTTTAAAAATTAAATGTGTGAGACTCACAAATGGATCAGTTAATAACGAACATATCACAAAATTATGTTCCTGACTTACTTTTGCATAGATGGACTAGCAAGGCATTATTTACAAGAATTAATTTTAAAACAAGTATCTCTACAGGGGCTGTTTTCCTCTATATAGTCCCTTCTGAAAGTTCTCATAGTGGATGGACACAGGAAGAAGTTCCTTGGTGTGCGCTCTTTTAAATCAACTGCACCAAAGTTATGGAACTTTATTCCATAAAGTGGGACTAATAAAAATTTGAAGACTTTTTAATTAAGTGAATTTTTGAAGATGAGAGCATGAGCATGCTGTTCTAGTATTTACAATAAGCACTATAGAAGAATGCCATCATCATCACCTTCAATGAAGTAATTTCATTTTCTGTTTCCAGAAAGTGTTTGGCATTTCCATGGGTCAGCAACCATCCAGCTTCTCACGTCAACCAGGGACACCTACCATGAGTATCCGTAACAAACCACCCAATATGTTACAAGTTCAGTACTAAGACACATCATCTCCAGTGTTTTACTCTGTGATATTTCTGTCTATCTTACCTGGTAATATTTACGAGAGAGTGGTACTACATTTGTTGGTGTCCAGTATTCCATCCTATAGCATTACTGTAACCCTGACAGCATATGTACTCCTAATTTGATTTTTTTGAGTGAATTTGTCAATGGAATTTTGAAAATTATGACAAACTAGCTCTGAATCTAACAAAAGTCAAAATATTTTTCATGTCGAACGGTGCATTTTTTAAAGTGACTTTCTAACCTGTCAATGACCATTAGGTGTATCTATAATTTTATTTATTTCCATTGCCAAATCTTAACTGTAAAATAAATATTTAAGAATGTCCCACATCATGTAGTCATCTCCAGCCCTAATTCAAGCAGACATTTAAACTGACACTTCAAAAAAGTGAGTTCTCATATACCTGTTCAATAATTTTAAGTAAACAAAGAAATACTATCGCAGACTTATCTTACATTATTTTATTCTTTCATTAGCATTTAGGAGTATTCACAGGAAATAATGTAATTAAATTATATATTTATAATCGGCTTGAATTTGATAGTACACAAAATTATGTTTTACAAAAAGTATGTGATATAAATAAAGTATGCCCAGTTTAGCCAAGGACTTATAAAAAAAATCCACTATTAATTAAGCAATGGCACCAGAAAGTGAACCAAATAAAACTTTCAAATCTATTTCCACAAAAGAGATTGCTTTTGACCATGATATTTAATCAACATTATACTTTTGGTGGTTCAAAATTTTTAAGCATATCCCAGAAAACAAAACTTTTTCTAACATCTGCTATATTTATAATAAGGATAATAATACTTATACTATTGAAAGCATGTGAACAAATTGTGCTAGATTCATAATAGACTATTTACAGATGTGAAACATTTGCCAAAACTCATGACAGACTATTTCAGTTAAACATGAACAAGAAATAGGCAAAATTACATTTTCTTTTTATTTTAAAAAATAACAAGTGTTATAACCTTTATAATTAGAATGATTCCCAGAGAAAGGAACCTTGTTTTGTTTTCATGATAAATAAAAATAAATTTTGTCACATTGTGTATAAATGTAAACTAGTATTTGAGTTTGATTTTGTTTAACGACTATAATGATATTGTTTTGTTTCTTATTCTTCCGTTCAACTTGTAAAAAATTAAACATCTATCTCCCTGATTCTTTTTTTTTTTTTTTTTGTATGACTATTTCAATGTGTCTATCTGGCAATTTGTTAATTTTTTTATAACTGTTTATTTACATAACTTCTAAGTGATCCAATCTGCTTTAAATGTGCCAACTATTAGGTTTTATAGGAGAACAACTTCCTGGAGTCTTAATTTATCATTAAATGAGAAACAACCTATTATGAAATAGCTAGGATTTATAGTGTGTATAATTTTTAATACATCTCATTGTTTATAATTATTGTTAGACACAGTTTTAAAGTTTCACTGAACAAAAATACATACATAATTTAATGACGCCTTTCTTCACAAAAATCTCACAACCATTCTCCATTTTCCAAAAAACATACAACATACTATTATTGTTTGTGTTATCTTGCAGAGATGTGTTCCTCCAATGGTAGCTGTGTTATCACTTTAACTGCCATAGATTTAAAAACTTCGCTCTGAAATTTTACATATAATATTTATTTTATTTTTTTTAAATCATTTATAACTTTTTAATTAATTAAATAAAGGAAATGTTTTATTTTAAAAATAAAATATTATGAGTGTTAACTGACCTCAACTTAATGTCAACTAATATTTGATGGTCTAATAAAATGATCATTCTTTCGGACCAGTCATGCTTGAAAATTCTTGAAACATTTAACAACTACTTACAATGAGGCTGTTGGGTTCTGCCAACACTACTGGGTGTCCAGAGTCTGAGAAGTGACAGATACTTTTACTAAGTGGTACAGAACCTGGTGATACAAATACAATCAACAATGTAAAATAATGAGAAACAAACTGGCAAGGAACCCAGCAATGATCATTAAACAGTGGTTCTCATTCACAAGTCAGAAAATACAAATTAAGATTCCGCGTTTATTTGAAAAATTATTTAGCTTTCACTTTTTTGGTGAAGGAGGAAAATTACCTAGAATGTCTGTCCCCATCTGTTGAGCAATATGTTTCCCACCATCCTCACCAAAAATGTTTTCTTGGTGGTGGCACTTTGGGCACACAAACACGCTCATGTTTTCTATTATTCCCAGACATTTGATGTTGACTTGTTTGAACATGTCCATGGCTCGCCTTGCATCCAACAAGGCCAGATCTTGTGGTGTGGTTACTATGATAGAGCCTGAACATATTTATTGGTAAATTTAGGGACAAATAAGAATCAAACTGAAATTCATTCTTTATTATTTTGTCTAGTTATTGTTTTTTTTAATATATAAAAAAAGATATTTCTCTAACATCCCTGATAAAATTTAGAGGTTACAAGATTAAGTTTAACTAAATAAAAATCAACAGATTATATAACTTAGTGGTTTTTTTAAAAACACACACATTATTGTATAAATTGTATGCCTAGAAAGCAATTGTAAGATTTTGCTAAGGACTTACCTGATACAGGAATATTCTGAGCAATAGAGAGCTGGACATCGCCTGTGCCTGGTGGCATATCTATAACAAGGTAATCTAATGGCCCCCACAGCACCTGGAACATTTTAATATTTTGCTTCAATTCCCACAACCTAAAATTTTATTTTAAAATCCCCACTTTTTAAATAACCCATAGACATTTACAGTTACAGTAAAACACAATTTTTTTAAAACCATAAACATAAGGCAAGATCCTATATGCTGGTAACATATTTTGTATAGTGCCCTTAGCCCAGTGAATTTTTGTCAAATTAAAAATGAATTTTTAGATGCATTGTTAGACATGAGTCAGCTTTGTTTTAATTTTTCAAGTGTTTGATAAGAACTTTTATTAGCAGTCGCTGAGAAAAAAAAATATAACAGTTTACCTCTCTGAGCAGTTTTTGAATTGCTGACATCACCATAAGACCACGCCACACAATGGCTGCTTTTTCATCCACTAGAAAGCCCATTGACATGCTGAGTACAAATTGGCAACATTTTATAATTAGTTTTTAATTTCACACCGGTGATCTCAATATAATGTGGTAGAGTGATATTGAGCTGCAATCAAGCTAGGTAAAAACACATGGTTTTAGGATATGAGTATTATGAGTAAGCCTTAAAAAAGGACACATAAAGCCTTCCTCAGCGAACAAACAAAAAGAAGTATGAAGAAAAAGTGAAGTTAAATTTATTTTTGTACTTCTTTAGGTTTTAAGAGTTTGCTGAGGAAGGCCTTTAGCCAATACGCTGGCTTTTTGGGCATCTTTTTCAGGCTCACTCATATCCTATTCAATACTTTCAATCTAATTAAATAAATAAATATATATATATATATATATGTATATATATATATATATAAAATTAACGACCCCAGACCCAGGTTATAATCCTTAAGTTTAATTAAATTTTTAGGCCTAAGTACATGTCACATTTTTTTAACAGGCTTGCAACTATCCTCTGCTATTCCAAACATTATAAACCACACAGATTGGAACTACAAAAAAACATAAGCTTGAATAATGTGTCGCCGAGTGGTGGCAATTACTTATTATATATTGCAGCAAACACACTTACTGAACAGTTTAGTAAACAAGTAAATTAATGCAGGTTGTGAGGACTATAGTTTTAATGTTTAATTGAATAATTTATTTTCTAAGGTTAACACCATTACTGATGTCTAAGTAATAGCATTAAAACAGGGAGCACAGTATACAATTCTATTAAAACCCCAAAGCAATACCCTACTCTAACACTACATTCTGTCCACCTAACCAGGTGCTGGGTGACTCCTCTCTGTCTCCTACCTTGCTAGCCAGAGAAATGTGTGTGGGATTTGAGATTGCCCTCTGGTTTAAGTCATTAAAACAAACTTCTTTCATATTTTCCCCAGGTCCACATAAACTACCCTTGACATCTCCCAGGCCTCTTGTCCAGTCCGACAGCACTTAAAATTTTTCTTCCTGTCACTGTCCTTTATCTGTAACCTAAAACCTAAGCAAGGTTTTGTCCAGTGTGTAGTCTGGAGTGATGGGGGAGAGGTGGGGTGGTGCCCTGTTTCTGTGGTGGACAATGCCACAAATGTATACAGTCTGTCCATTCTCTGATCCCCCACAGCCTAAATGGTTACTTTTCACTGAGTTAATTTTGACTGTACTCACCATTTAACTCCATAGTTGACTAAGGGAATCATCAATTTCTCTGATTTAGGACAAGCATGTGGAATAAGACAGGTACAGGAATATTAATTGCAACCATATTTGAAAACAAAACAGGGTTTTCATTAAACTGTTCAAGGTAATGGTAAATGTGATATAAAAAATATAAAAAAATGTCCATGAAGGTCCATGGGAGCAAGTGAAGTAGCGTTCACAAGTTTCATTGACCACTAACGAGCATGGATTGTGTGGTTGCCAAACTAGTATTAAGGCAAGCTCATTTTTAAAAACCGAAACAATTTTTGCTCTCTTGAACATTCCTTGCAATCTTGAAAATATATCATTAAAAATGTGTGCAAACTAAACATTCCTTTATGAATACATTTCTTATGGTTCTCTTAATCAGAGGTACTTTTTGTTATTTTTTTAACAAATCAGGGGCACCTAAGGTGTGTAATTTCCAGTAAAATGACTCAACTCTAAAGCAAAGGAATATCTAATACATTGTAATGAAATATTTCACAAAGTAATTCAAGGTCTTTAAAAGGCTTAAAAAGCAGGGGCTGAATGTAAGATGGTTTATGAGTTGTACAGGGTGCCAGATTGATAAAAGTAGGGCAGGGTGCCAGACAATGTTCCCTCTAAGGTTCCTTGGTCCATGTGCAAAGTAAAAAAAACTTGTGCAATATTTCGCTGAATTTGCTGCGTGTTATTTCAAAACTGCTGCGTGGCATTGGTCAGATACGCGCGTGGCCGCGCAGCTTTAAGGGAACATTGATGCCATATAGATAAAAGTAGGGCAGGGTGCCAGATAGATAAAAGTAGGACAAGATTTTAGGTAAGAAGTGGAACAGGATGTCAGACATATGAATCCAGATGTTAGAGGCTGTAAGGGAGGAGCTTACGGTGGTTCAGCTCAGGCAGGCCAGACAAGTTCATCAGCATGGGAATTGAGGGTCCATAAACATCTGCATCTAGAAGACCCACTTTTAAATTCTAAATGCAAACAGACTTCATTACCATTTGGTTTCCTAAACTCAAGAAAGTTATTTCAATATAAACATAGCAATAGAATGTAATTATATACATAAAAATAAAATAAGTAATTTATTTCCTTAGCACTGTCCAACCCAAGGAGGGCTGCTTGCTGATTTTAAATGGCAAGCTAAAGCTTGAAAAATTCACATGCTGTGTATTATAGTTAATCTCTTCAGGGTGAACCTATTCTCAAACAACCTTTATTGATTTAGTGACTTTGGGGACAAGTACCTGGTGTTCAGAGATTGGAATATGAGACGCCAATGGGTAGAAATAAGAAAGCATGAAACTCTGGTCTGTGTTTGTCATGCAATTCAAACAGGGAGGATTTGTGATTGATGGTAGGAATGATTTTTTAAAGTGTTTTTATTTTTAAAAAAAATTATGGAAATGTGTGGCCCAAATGATTTTTAATAAAGTTAAGGTATGTATCTTTTTATATTTTCACATATATGGAAATTTAAAATTCTGAAGATGATTTTTGAGGTACCAATGCCAATAAAGCTGGATTAGCTATAATGAAAAACATCAAGTCTAAAAAACATAAGACCTGACTGGTGAGTATTAAAAAATCTAATAAGGCAAGATGGTACTGAAATTTACCTCAAATTAAGACAACTGCAATTTGCATTCAAAGCAAAACAAGTCATTGAATAGTGCCAGATTTTGATCCATTTTACTAATATTCTTAATGAGCTTATAATCTTTTTGAGCCTTGACTTCTTAAGCAAGAGTAAGAAGTATTAAAAATATGAATTCTTTTCATAACATGTAAAAACAAAATTGATTTGTAATGAATTTTGCTTGCAGATTTTTCAAATAAAAACAAATTTTAGCTCATGTATTCTAACCGTAATAATACCTTTTTTTTTTTTTTAAATGAAGAAAATAATTTTAAGGTATTAGCATGGCTGATGGTTGGATACTATGGCGGATTAAGGGGGGGGGGGGGCTGAACGGGCTAAAGCCAGGGGCCCCTGACGGTTTGGGGGCCCCAAAACTTTTTATATTTTATACTAAAAGTGTAAAAAATGTTTGCACGAACCCTTGGAAATATAATAAATAAAATAAATTAATAAATATTATCTCTACAACTGGATTTAATTGCCTCCCTTAGAGAACATAGTTTAAATTATTGTTTTTTATTTTTAAAATTTATCCGTTGTGACGAGCTCCGCTGGCCGTGTGGAGAGAGTAATGGCTTGAGAAGCAAGCATTACCGGGTTCGATTCCCAGCAGTGGAATTAAAAGTTTTTGTTTTCACACTCAATTGTAACATACCGGCGAACACTTCGAACAGTTACTTCTTCGTGTTCGTTTTTTTTTTCATTATTAATATTTAGTTACAGTCTTATATTAGCTGTTAACAATCATTTTAAGGGACTCTGGCTGGATAGGGCCCCCGTTTGATGCAGCCCGGGGCCCCGTACAGTCTTAATCCGCCCTTGGTTGGACATGACAATGTTAGACAATATAAAAACTTACTTTTCCAACTAGCGTTAATGCTAAAGCCAAGTTTACTGTTGAAAGAAATTATTGCAAAACAATTCAATAATGCATGTTAATGAACTAAAAAACTAGTAGGTGCATGTGGCATTCTTATGTATGCAGTAAGTCCACTTTTAAAATTAAATGCTCTTCTTGATCAAACTTAATAATTGTTGATCATTTGATGTAAATTTATAACCTCTGAAATGTCTATAACAACAAGTTTAAAGATGGTTGGAAAAGAACACAAAATTAACTTTAATAACAATGTCATCCTAAGCCAATGTGTCATAGGAGGGCTCTAAAATAATAAATAAACTTGACTACTGGAATGTCAAGTTATATATTTTTGATTGTCACCTGCAGTTGTTGACTTGCCAACACCTCCTTTCCCTGAAGCTACAACTATCACATGACTAACTCCAGGTATAGGTAATTTCTTGGGTAGGCTTTGGGCACGTCGTGAATCTTTTGCACCACTTGAAGTTGTATTTACTCCCTTTAAAAAAATATGAACCTGGGTTAAATTTGAAAATAAACAATATTCATATAATTAAGTTTAATATAAATGTTCTCACATTACTAATGAATTTAAAAGATTGCAATCATTTCAATATCATGAGACTGATAGTTAAGATAAAAAGATCAGATTCAAAAAAATTAAACAAATTTTTTTAACTATACTAGCAGAACAATTTTGCGTTACAACAAACTCTGTAAAAATGAATAAATTTAAAGAAACCAATGAGTGGTATGTTTTTAAAACAATTATGCCAGAAACCATTGCGGAAGGCTGCAAAAAAAAAGTTTCATAGCCAATGGATAAATAAATTAATAATTAAAAAGCTTGCAAAAGAAAAAAACGCTATTAACGGGCCTGGACCCAAAATGAGTTGCAATTTAATTTTTTTTATGACCATTGTACTCAAGCCATACTTCTCAATATCGTTTAAAATTGAATGGGGAATTAAATTATTAATGTGCAGCAAAAATGACATTAGGGGCGCCCAGCTCCAAGGTGATGGACATTAGGAGTTCAGTGCTCTGTATTGATTTAATATAGGCTCCTAAATTTTTAAATATTAAGTTTGGTCAAAATCCATTTATTTTCTCATTATCTAACGCTTAAACTACTTTTTATATAGCTAATATAGGTATAAAAAAAAAAAACATAAAGGGACCCCAGGGCCAATTGGGTGCAAGATGTCAATTTCAAAAAACCTGTTCATTTTAATTCAGTTTCATCATGGATGTATTTCTCAAGATTGTTAAAAAGTGAATGGGAAAAATATCTTAAAACATATATGAACAAAAGACTTTTGGGGCCCCAGGCCCCGAAGAAATTTACATTAGAAGTTCAGTGCTCTTATGTATTTAAATATAGGCTATCAAGTTTTTTTAAACAAAGTTTGGTTAAGATCCATTCATTTACTCAGTAGCTAACGCATAAATTAATTTTTATATAGCTCATATAAGCAAAAACAACATTAAAACGCCCCAGGGCCCATTCAGTGCAAGACATAAAGTTCAAAACACCTGTTCATTTCAATCTGGATAATAATGGATACATTTATCATTATTTGTCAAGATCGTTAATAATTGAATGGTAGATAAAAATTTTAAAGTTTAAGAAAAAATGCATTTTGGGCCCCCAGCCCCGAATGAATGGTCAGTAGGAGTTCAGTTCCATTATAGCTGACTAAACCATTCACCCGATCACGATAATACTTAAGGAATTGTTGATTATGCTACCAGGAGCTATATAAAAATTAGTTTTTAAGCATCGGCTACTTGGAAAATGAATGGATCTTGACCAAACTTGGTGCATACAATCTTGCACCGATTAGGCCTGAGGGCCCTTAATTTCATTTTTGCTTATATGTGCTATATAAAAATTATTTAAATTGTTAGCTACAGTGTAAATTGAAGGATCTTAATCAATTTTTTTATATAAAAATTTGATAGCCAATATTAAAATACTACAGGACTCTGAACTCCTAATGACCATTACTTCTGGGCAGGAGCCCCAAATGTCTTTTTTCTCATATGTTTAAGATATTTTCCCCATTCAACTTTTAACGATCAAGAGGAATATACCCAATGATGAAACTGAATTAAAATGAACAGATTTTTTAAATCGACACCTCAAACAGAATGGGCCCAGCAGTCCCTAAATCTAATTTTTTTCCCTATATTAGCATTATAAAAATTAGTTTAAGCGTAAGTTACTTAGAAAATTAATGGAGCTTGCCAACCTTTATATTTGTAAAAATCAAAGTATGTATGTATGTATCTATAAATGAATGTATGCATGTATGTTTGTCCGTTACAGCTGAGTAAGCAATCTTCTGATCACGATGAAACTTTACGAAATTTTTGCGTATGCTTTCGGGATAGTTTTTGTGAAAAAAATAATTGAAAAATGACTGTGACACTAATGGGGGCCTGGGGCCCCAAATGTTTTTTTCCTTATATGAGCAAAATAAAAATTAGTTTAAGCTTTAGCTACTTGGAAAATGAATGGATCTTGACCAAACTTGGTGCATACTTACTTTAAAGACAATATTAAAATACCATACGGTGTTGAACTCCTAATAATAATAATAAAATGATAATTTATATAGCGCTGTATCCCAGCTAGGAGCCAGGCTCACAGCGCTTTACATGGAGATAGCAATACAAATATATTATTTAAATAAACATTCAAATCATACTAACTACATAAATGACAATAAGTTATAAGTTTTCAAAAAAAAAATTGAAAAGATGTGTCTTAATTAAGGGCAGTCTTTTAAAGGACTTAGCAGTTGAAATACTACAGATGTGTAATGGAAGAGAATTCCATTATTTGGCTGCACACAAAGAGAATGACCTTTTGCCAAATGTTAAAGTTCTTGTCTTAGGAACACAGAGAATGCGTGTATCTGCAGAAGAGCGTAGCTGACGACTTGGTGAGTAGACCGACAAAAGTTCAGAAAGATAGGAAGGGCATGAGTCAGAAAAAAAGTTGTGACACAGAACGGCCAGTTTGCAATCAATTCGGGCTTGTATCGGTAACCAATGAAGGGAGTAAATTAGCGGAGTAATATGGTCATATTATTTTGCCTTTAGAACTAGTCTGGCAGCTGAATTTTGAACTTTCTAGTTTTTCAATGCATTGATTTGGCGCAACTGACAGAAGAGAATTGCAGTAATCAATACGAGCTAGAACAAGAGTACAGAATAGAGTTTTTGTTGCACTATCTGTTAAGTAATGACGGATTGAACTGATCTGACGAATGGCAGTATAGGCAGAGTGACAGATGTGATTGATGAAGTTGTTGGTAGACATGTTGTCAGAAATAGTGTAGCCAAGATTCCTATTCGATGTTTTGAACAATATATCAGAACTAGCCACCTGAATAGAATTCAGAAGAGTCAAAGTACTGCGTGATTTATTGTTACAGAATAGCAGTGCTTCTGTCTTATTATCATTCAGTTTGAGCTTGCTTAAAGTTATCCAAGACTTTACCTCACCATGCACTCCTTCATCAATTGGACAGTGAAGTCAATTTTAGAGGGATCAGCGTGAGCACAAAGTTGAGTATCATCAGCAAATGATTGGCTCTTAAGTGAATGCTTTTTGAGCAGTAGAAGTAGTGGCCTTGTATACAGCACGAAAAGTACCGAGCCCAAAACGGAGCCTTGAGGCACACCATAAATCAAGTCAGCTCTGTAAGAGATACAGCCATCTACTGATACCACCTGTGATCTGTTAGATAAGTATGATTGAAACCAAATGTCCATTCCTTTGGGAACGGGGCCCCCAAAATCTTTGTTTTTTTATGCGTTTAATAATTTATTTCATTTATGATTTAACATAAGCTTGAAAGATATTTAAAAATATATCTATAATAATTTAGAACGAAACAAACATGTCTTTTGCAGTTAAATTCTTGCACCGATTGGGCCTGTGTGCCCTTAATTTCGTTTTTGCCGAAATGAGATGTACATAAATTGTTTAAGCTTTAACGACAGGGAAAATGAATGGATCTGAACCAAACTTGCTGTATAATAACTTGATAGCGCATATTAAAATTATATAGGACATTGAATTTCTAATGTTCATCCTTTCGGGCCTTAATTATTTTTTGTAAACGTTTAAAATTTTATTCCCCATTCTGTGCCATGGTTTCAACAAATATTGACAATATATTCAATATTATCCAAATTAAAATACAGAAATGTTTCAAAATTTAAATCTTGCACCAATTTGGCCGGGGGGCCCTTGATTTCATGTTTTGCTTATTTATCTCTCTATGTATAAAATCAAAGTATGTCTTTATGTGTGTGTGTCTGTATGTCCTTATAAACCATGCATTCGATCATCATGAAACTTTTGGAGACTGCTAAGTACGCTCCCGAGCAAGTAACTGGCAACATTTTTTCTTCTACCACTCATGGGGCGCTGGGGGCCGAAGTTGCCAATTTTTGCTAAAATGAGCTATATAAAAATTAGTTAAAGCTTTAGTTACTAAGTAATTTGATGGATATTATCCAAAAAATTTTATATAAATACTTGACAACATACATTAAAATAATATATCAAACTGAACTGAATGACCATTCCTTCAGGGCTGGGGTCCAGAAATACAATTTTTCTTAAACGTTTAATATTTTATTCCCCTTTAAATTGTAAACGAGATTGACAAATAATTACAAATATATCCAATATTATGCAGATTGTAATGAAGAGGTGTTTTCTTTCATCTTTACATTTTGCACTTTATGGGCAAAGGGGCCCATAATTTCATTTTTTTTTCCTTATATGAGCCATATACACAAAAAGTTTATGCGTTGGTTACTGTGCAAATGAATGGATCTTAACCAACGTTAGTATACAAAAACTTGGTATCCCATATTAAAATGCTATGAGGCACTGAACTTCTAATTTCTATTCTTTCGGGGCTGGTGGACCTAAATTTCTTTATTTGAATAAGTTTAAGATGTTTTCTCCATTCAATTTTTTACAATCTTGAGGAATATATCAATGATGAAACTAAATTAAAATGAACAGGTTTTATAGATGTCTTTTTTCTTATATTAGCTGTATAAAATTAGTGTAAGCGTAAGCGACTGAGAAAATTATTTGATCTTGCCAATCTTAGTACCTAAAACTCAAGAGTCTATAGTTCAGTGCCCTATTGTAACTAATAGGGCACTGAACTTCTAATGTTCATACCATCAGGACAAGAATATCGTTTTTTCAATTTTTAAAGCTTTTAAATATTAATTTATTTATCTGTTCACTATCGTTTGCTATGAAACTTGGACTTTTTTTTTTGCACAATTCCGCGTAGGTTTCTTGTATAATTGTTTTTAAAACATAACTCATTTGTTTCTTAAATTTATTCATTTATTACTGAGATCGTTGCATGCACGATGGGTCAGCTAGTATATTTATATTTTTAAGTTTATTTTTTAACCAAAGTGCCTAGTTAATATTTGTCCATCATAGTGGTTTTCGTTTATCTCGATCCTCTATTATCTAGACGCTTTTTGGCAAACCCCTAGGCCTAGGCCGGTGACATAACCAGGTTCAACTGTCAGTCAATTATAATTATAAATTATAGGCTAAATTATAGTAGGCACTTGGGTGAAAATTTCAAATTAATTTTTAAATATAAAAGTAATACAGCTGTATAGAGCCTTTTAAAATGATAATCAAAAACATTAAGATCAACTTTGTAGGTCAAGTGGTTCAAAAGTTATGAATTTTTTCTAAGGCCTCATAATCACTTTTTTTACTATGGGGCATCCATAAAGTATGTCACGCTATTTTTGACCCCCCCCCTCTTCCCCTATCACAAAGTGTCACAATT
>MUZC01001813.1:0-20839 GCA_002072015.1 Radix auricularia | reverse complement strand
ATATATATATATATATATATATATATATATATACATACACTAATGGAATAATAAAAAATGGATATATATGACCTTGTATAGTTATTAAATTATGATGGACCATAGAACTGTATCTACTAATTACATGGGTTAATTGGTATTATTTATTATTTATCTTCAATCAGTGGTTGAGTTTTCATCAATGTGCTGAATATTTCTTGACCTCACATTTTGTGAATGAATTTTTCCCATGATTTAATTTTGGTACTCTTTTAGCCCAATTAAAGATATATTTATTTGGTAAGATTGACATTTTAATGCGTCTGAAACTTGTCAGAAATCTGATTTCCAAGTACAGTTTAAATATTTCTTAGTAGGTCAGATGCCCCACTCATTTTGAAAGATGTTGACAAATGTTTGAGTATACATAAGTCCTCATTAATTATAAATGTTTAAATACGATGGATGACATTTGATATCCATTTTCCAATCAGTGTTTCATTATATGGTGCTTGTGTGTGTGCCCAAAAATAATATTATATTTATTTTAAATACATCAGATGTATATGTATATAGCAATTAGATGTATCATAGAGTTGTATAATTCAATTAATTGCTAGATATAAGATACATTTGATCAATGTTCATATCATGAGGGAAATAACCTGTTTGATAAAATATTGTGTTTCTATCTGCTCAAGAAATGAGACTCATGTTCTATTGTTTGCTTTCAAAATATAATACAGGCAACATATATTATATATGTACATATAAGTATGTTTCTTATTTGTATCATAGCTTTGTATTTATAGCCAACATGCAAAATCCTCTATGGAGGAAGTGGCTGGCAAAAGTCTGAACTATTCTTTGTTTATGGATGAATTAATAAAGGTTGGAAGGTTTGAGGTGTTCAGTTCAACACCTTTGTTATACATCAAAACTCTTGGTGAAAATAAGAGTGTTTTTTTCATTACCTCATGCACAGTGCCTTCAATTGACAGCATACATTTACTGGAAGGTCAGGCATCAGCACATTATTATTGGCTGTGGATCTTTGGCATTTTGCTAATTGGTCAACTTTGGGCTTTGGCCATAACATATTAAATGCATTTACAATGTCCTTTCCATGAAAGGTTGTATTAAAATTGAAGATGTGATTATTTATTACAGAATGTATATAGTGTAAATATTGATCTCCATGTCATTTTTGTTTTCATAAACTTTCAACTTACATTACTTAATAAATGTATATATTATTGATTTTGAAATTGATATCTTTTTAGCTGTTTAAAAATAATTTTTTTAACATTTAAAAAAAGAACAATTGAATTCCTTCCATCAGTTTGGTTTTGGATTGGTTTTCCAAATGCTGACTTTGTAGTTTTAATTATTTTAGTGAGGGTGCTAAGTGATGAAAAGTTTTTTTCTCCTAAGTGTGGTGGAACTGGTTGGATAGGTAGAAAGTTTTCGAACAGTAATGGTTATGCCTTAAGACCCTTGCACATAACCTATCCAATACTTCCTTATTATTTATACCAGCCTTTGATTGTTTTCTATAGTTCATAGTTAGTTTAACACATTACATAAGAACATGTTTTACCCATAAATTTTAGTCCACAGTGGCTACAAACAAATGAGATGATGAAAAAATAAATTTAATTTAAAAAAATATAATTACATAATGCAAAAAAGAGCCTTCCACTCTTCTGCTTACAATTTTTTTAATATTGACAAGTAGAGTTTATTTCTTTTAGGAATGGGGCTGCAAAATTCTTGGCTCACTTAGATGACAATAACCACTATGTAATGTATATCAATCTGTATATCAATTTACAAGTAATAGAATGCTTCAATTTGAAACTAGTGAATAACAATTGTGGTGGGCACAGATTTTGAAAAGATGTAGTTATCAACACACGCATGAGTGCTGCATTTAGTCTAAAGAACCAAATTGTGTGGATGGTTTAGACATAATGTTTAATGCGGCAATGTAAATAACTGATTGACAAGTGCAGAATTAGAGCACAGAAAATTTTGTAATTGCTGATTCTTGACAAATGAAGCGGTGGAATTTTAACTCTTTGATTACCTGGATTTGGTCCTATCCCCCACCCAAATAGAAATACATTAAAAGACACAATAAAACTTATAATACTACACAAACCAAACAAAACAATTGACATAACAAACAGAAAAATAAGGCAAATCAAGAATTATAGTTAACAATTATTTTTGTAATGATTTTTTGATGCCAAATGTTTTTATTCCCAGCAATCACAGCCCAGGCAACTGGTCAATATTAAATTAGTATAAATAATAGGGGAATAAAGAATCTGTTAACAAAAGGATTTTTAAATGAAATAATGTTTAGTAATATGCAAATCCACATTATGCTAAGTTTGCTTGTTATATAAAAATAGTATTATAATTTACACATAAAATGCAGCAGAAAACTTTTAGTATGAAAATAAATGAAGTTGAATACCTGAGAAAATTTTTTATGCCTAACAATTTTTAGTACAATTAAATATTCCTTAGGAGTTGGTGATTTTAAAAATCCCCCAAAATAAATGCATTTACAAGAATGTGTGAAATTAATCTATTAAATTAATGAAATTAAATTTTTTTGAATCTTGTACACATTAAAAAAATTAATTTAAAAAAAGTAGAATTCCATATGAAAGAATTTTCTACATCAGTGGTTGTTCAATCTTTAGCATCTGATGACACACTGAAAGCATAATACACCAAGTAGGCTGTCATTTTGATCAGATAGATTTTTAACTAATTCAGAAGGTATGAAAGCCCCAAATTATCTTCCTAAGGCATACATGATTCAGAAGATTGTAATTAACCTGAGAAATTTTGCCACAGGGACTAATTTACATACAAATTGATACACTGTAGTTAATGAGAAATTGCAAAAAAAATAGGTTCAACTAATTTAAATCATATTACCAGAATGTTCGAAATACTTGTTAAATTTATATTTGTTGATGGTGTTAAATAACAATACCATAATCTTGTTAATAATGCAAGCAATACTATCAAAAACACATATTGAAAGAAGGATAAGGTTGACGTGTGGCCAAAGGGGGCCAGCCATAGACCACGATGGTTTGCATCTCTCAGGTGATGAGACAGCCATGAAGTTAGAAACATCAATGGGAAGTAATTAAAGTAAGGTTTGTAATGTCGAAAAATCCAACAAAGTAGAACAATCAGTGGAATGATGCTCGTATTATGAAAAGGAGGCCTATTTTCCAAATGTAATGCCTTCTGAAAATTAAACACAACATACAATATAAAACTATCTTCTTAGGAATTAAAAGAAAAAAGTGTAACTTCTAAGTAAATTCCTCTAGTAATTAAGTTTTTATAGTACTATGTGCACATTTGTAACAAAAATTAAAAGTAATACAAATCTTTGAATTTTTAATGTTAATTTTAAGGGGTACCTCTAAGCTTAAAGACCCAGCTGCTAGAAAGTGATCCGAATCCACAGATGCTGCTAAGAGGGCACAGAAGAAACAGTTCAACCATCTTTTTCTCTCATTTAGCAAAGCTGAGTTTTCCACAAATGCCCACACAAGTGCACCAACCAATGCATGTGTTAGGCTGTCAATGAGTGCACATATGAGATGAGAATATCCTCCAATATTAGATGAAACGAGCATTTGGTCTCCAGTAAAACATACTGTAATAAGCAGTATGCAAATGAAACAGGCCAAGAAAGGAGACGGCAGAAAACAATAAAGAAAAGATGGTTCCATGGTCACCTTGAAAACATGTTTGATGTTATCATTGCTGTTGACTTATATTGTCTTTGGTTTAACAACAGTAGGTACTATTCCTGGAGGATAACAGTAAAAAAGCTTTTATTTACTGATTTACTGGTACAATAATCAGTTCTTTATTTTGATACAAATTATTCAAAACAACAAGAATATTTAAATATTGTCCCTTAATAGTAGCTTTTTAAATTAAATATTTGCTAAGAATTCTGGATTAAGCAATTTTTAAGACCAAATGACTGATCGAAAGAATTGATAGCTGACATATTGCCTAAGCTGCTATACTGGAATATAGAGCACAATAATTAACTTTCATAAAACTTAATACTGATACAGAAAAAACACACTATAACAAAGGATAGTATAAATTATAGTTGTATGAATTTTTTTCTTTATCCTTGTATTTGCATAATAAAATATAGTTATTTAAAATATAAATTTCCAAAGTCCTTACAGATATAGAAGCAATTAAACATTATGCTTGTGACAGTTTTGGAAGGGAAGGCATTATTGGTTCATTATTGTACCTGGTCCTGATGCTTTGTTGACAAATAAAGCCACATCAGTATTCACAAAGTGGATGGAAACACCCCTATGTCTATGGTTTTGGTAAGGTAGGATGGCCCGGGCAGCTGTAATATTTATGATGTTTTAGTGGTTACTGAAGTTATCTAAAAGGGAGCTCTGCAAAAAACAAAACAAAACAATGCATATATAATTAATTATGTTAATAAATTAAATAAAAAAAGATTTTGGGACGTGGTGGTTGAGAGGTAGCGCTCTCGACTGTCATACTGATGGTCACGAGTTCGAATCCACACGAAAGTGAGGATTTGTTCTCGGGGCCTGAGGAGTCCCCGAGTCACCCAGCTCCAAATGGGTACCTAACTAGACAATAGTTAGGCGGCTGGGGTACTGCGTGGAACCCCCATAGCCGTGGCCTGTGACCCCTGCATCACTTGCCAACAGATCATCTCTCATGGTCTGTGGACGCAATTATCTTCTGCATAGAAGGAGCGTCTGTATATCTAAGATAAGATAAGATTTAAGAGAATATTATAATAAAAATTAATGCAGTTATTCAAAATAATTTAGTTAGTGGATAAGTGAGTATAGTGCTGCATGTAGCTTGTTTTAGTCACAGCTTCTTTCATTAAAGTCAGTAGTTTATAAAATTTAACTGATTCAACATTACTTTATATTCATTAGCTGTTTATGTTAAGTCAAGTCTTACATATTTAAAATTGAAGTCTGCTTAATTTATTATTTAAAAACTTATTGGTCTCTCTAATTTTCAAGGCCTTGATTTGATTCAAGATTCAGTGTCATTATATTATATGTAATTTTAAAATCCTTTCAAATACAAACATAAAAATAATTATTTTTAAGCAACGATAAACATTGTAATTGTAAATGTAATGTGTAAACTATGTCTGTATTCAGTGATTAATGAATACAAAAGGGGAGCTAACTCAATTAATCCATCCAAGGGGCTGCAGGCACCAGCCAAAAAATAGCTAATTCTAATAATAAATGAGGGATAGCTATGGGCGCTATGGCCCATGGCCTATATCATGTTATATTAAGTTTAAAGCATTGGCCATAGGATAGCATCAAGGGGTAGACTGAGAGCCATGGGCCATAGCCTATATAATTTCTATAACTATAGGGCAAGGCAAGGCCGGTAAGCCCTATTAAAAGGGCTGCCAACAGTTCTACATTGACTACATAATAATAATAATTTAATAATAATAGCAGGAGATCTTATCTTTTACAGTACAGACTCTCCTATATTAAAGATATTGCATCCTACTTTCTGATTAGAGTTAGAGCGTTCACACTGATTCACAGGCCATACTGCCCATAAATATTAATTATTAATATTGCTTGGCATTGCATTGGTCTCATTGGACTGGAAAGTAAGGAAGGTAAACAAAAAAACATGTGCCTAATTTAACTTTATCGACAGTGTCAGTGACTTATAATTATAATTTGTCAACTTCATAACTGGAAGTCGACTAAAAAAACTCGTTTCAGCCAACACGTGAATTATATATTACTTCCGGACTTAGAACTTCATACCAAATATATAATATTTTTTAAAGTTGTTTACTGATGTTAACAATGACATATATTTAATTTTATTTAAGAGTTATGGGTTTGTTTATGTACGCCTAAAATACGACATCAATGTTTGTATAATTTTACCGACATGAATGAGGCAAAACACATTTCTCCTTATTTTTATGTCAGATCAGAAATTATGTCTATTGTCTTGTTAATTAAATATGTCTTTGATTAGCTTAAAATATTATCTTAATTTGATTATTGTGGACCAAATATTTATACAAAATATAAAAATTAATCACGAAAGGCTCTAGCATACTCTTTCGTTGTTAAATTATCACTCAGAGGGAGCCGGGGCCAAAAATGTATTTTTTCACTTCTCCCCCATTTATGAGCTATAGAATGTATTTAAACAATAGCTACTTGGTAGATGGATTGTTCTGTTCCAATTTTTAAAATATTTTTGGAAAAAAATACATAATTTACAATGTATGTATCATAATCAGCCCGTCCGATCGCAAAGCTACTAATTTTAAAAAGCAGAGCTCCACTAAAAAAAAAAAAAGGCTTGGAAAAAAAAAACACTGCACCAAAAATAACTCAGCATAAAATTGTTCAAAGTAAAAATTAAAAAAAACAACAACAACATACAAAATAAATAAAAGTTCTGTATTACGTTATTAAAAAAAAAATTCTGATGAATATTTTTAGCGCATTTTCGAGAAGTCGAAAGCGCTATTGCACCCGTTTTGTCCGTCCGTCCGTCTGTCAGACTGTCATCACCCTAGATCTCAGCATCCATAAGTCCTAGACCCATGATGTATATATGTTTTTTGTATGTCCTGACCTGCCATTTGTGCATCTACACTCAGTTACTCGATCCGTTAAAAAACCCCGCTAAAACTACCAAAAAACATTGCGAATCGAGAGATAACACTGGCGCAGGCAACGGCCGCCATTGCCGGAAGTCAAATACATCGTTTTTCAAACATTGAAGAGTTTTTACTTTCTGTTTTTTTTGTTGTTGATGTCATTAGAATATGTGTAAAAGTTTAGAGAGTTTTACGTCATCATTTGTGGTGACTTCAATCAAGATCTTAGCGGCCCAGGGGCAGAAATTGAAAACTTTTTCGAAACAAGCTTCAACATTCAACTACTTTCAACAAGATTGGCAACCACGATCTATAAAAAAACAATTGATGGAGTATTTGGGCGATTAGCTGATTACAATTTAGAATGTTTCATTTATGAGTCCTATTTCAGTGACCACAAACCACTTGTAGTTAGATTAAAGAGAAAATAAAAAATTTTAAAATGTAAAGAAATGACTTTTAAATATTTTTTTTTCAGTTATATTCATTACACAAGAAAATTCATAAAAATATGTCTAAAATCTAAACACAATTACTGATAACTACATAATGCTGATATCTAACATAAGTACCGATACATAATACGAAAATGCGCTAACACGTCCTGAGTCCAAAAAGGGACCAGGCTAAACATGATTTTTTTAAAAGTAATAGATTTCAGCAGAAAACTTCCCTTGTAATAATTATGAGGTAATAATAATATTTTTTTAAAAAATGGTACATTTGGGGCAGTCCTTAAAGTACGTCATGCTAGCTTTGACCATTTTGAGCCCCCCCCCCAGAGGCGTCACTAGGGTTGGTGTCACCCGGGGCGGTAGCTCCTGGTGTCACCCCGTCATGATTTAACCCATAGAAGTCCTCTGAGTTTTCCAGTGCCAAATAACGGGAATATATAGAATTTTACTGTCTGGTGTCACCCCCCTGATGGTGTCACCCGGGGCGGACCGCCCCCACCGCACCCCCCTNCACCCCCCTAGCGACGCCACTGCCCCCCCCCCCGGTCACAAACTATTACGATCTCGGGACACCCCTCATCTATAGTACTTTACACTTCCGAAAAAAATATTGTTTATTAACAAAATCATTAAAATTTAATATAAAACCCCGTGACGTCACACATAACCGGAACCACTCCCCCTCACAAACTGTCCCCTCTGTACACGCGGACGGCCCCTAATTAAAATATCTAATTAAATACGTAAATTACACTTTGCTATTAAACTATACAATTTCCATTTTAAAAAGTAGAAATGTACCGAATTAAAAATTTTGAAATCTGACTGGAGCGGATTTGGTCGAATGTGTGAATTGAAATCCGGCTTGAGCAGGAGTCAGATTTATTAAGATGGCAGGATTCCGGATGTCGGAGCCATTATGAATATATAAATTAGGGCTCCACAAAGTGGCGTCGTTAGGGGTGGGGAGTGCGGGCCGCCCCGGTAGACACCATCAGGGGGATGACACCTAACTGAAAAATTTTACTGATTTACTGTGCTCAATTTTATGTCAGAAAAAAAAAGAAGAAACACCTCTTTCAACTAGGGAAAAAAACACAATGAAATACGCTAAACGCGAACGCTTTTAATTAAAAAAAATATCGGTTAACTTGCAGTAATAAAACAGCCCCAACACACAAACAAAATATAAAAATAATTAGGAAGAAGAGAAACAAAAAGTAGCAGCAGAGAGATCTTTAAAAAGGCTTGACATATGGATATAAAGCCATTTGTACTTTGAAATATACTGAGAGCATTGTCGAATCCCACGTCACTACTCCCTACACCACATTGGGATGGTGGTGGTGGGGGGGGGGAGGTACGACTTTTCTCCCAAAGTAAAAATCCAAAGATGAGTTTCTTTGTTGTTACATTTTTAGAATAAAATTATGAATTCAAAGTTAATATTTTGTTTTCTTCATATTAATTAAAGGCGTGCAAGCATATATATGCAAATTTATATTATATACACGTATGTCAGTCTCATCCCGACTTACTCTGTTTCGTTGTTACGAGCGCGCCCCCATAAAGATTAATATTAAGCGTTATTTCGTATTGATGAATGTTTTTAAAAAAACATTTTTTTTGTTTTGTATGAGGTAACGAATTGTTTTCTCTATTTGAAAAAAAAATGTCATAAAAGTATTTAGTATTATTATTTCAACCTACAAACATTAATTTGTGAATTTTTCGCATTCAAAGTTATAAATCAAGTTCTTAAAGCTAAGTAAGCTTACAATCGTTCCTTTACAATGCTCATTAGAGAGAGCATATCAGTCTTGGTTGTCCCGTGCAAATTCGATTTCATTTTTATATTCTTTTCAACTTTATAAATGATCGCTCTCTGCTGCAGTTTGATGTCACCATTGAGAGATAGATGTGAATTGCGATGTGTACATTTGTAAAGGACTGTAAAAATTAACTAATTCAAAAACAGCAAAAGTTTTGGTTTTGAGCACATCTTTTGGGTTTCACATTGTGCTACTTCCTTTACCGTACCCCGAACCTGGGGCTGGACATTAACCATTTTTAAGAGTTCTGAAAATTGAACTAATTCTGAAGGTAAGCAGTCTTCGAAATCACTAGAATATTCTTCCATTCACTTGGCTGCAGTCCATCGGATGGCGTCAGTGCTGAGCTCAGTTAGGTTTGTAAGAAAAACAAATTTCTCATATATATCTTTCTATGCGTCTAACCGATGTTGTAGGGCTCAAGAAACACCGTTTTGGTGATGTCCCTATATCAAACTGACACCTTCTCTTTCTTTTTAGTATTGAAGATTGTTTGTTCTCTTATTATTCACGGACTTGTCCTTTCTTTCGTCTTTATATGAATCAAATTAACAATGCTGCCTTTCAACAAACTAAATGATAGACTTCAAATGCATGGCTGAATTCAAAGATATTCTCGAATCTTGTAGAGATACATTCATTTTTCTGAAATCTTTCTAATATTGTTTCCCAAAATTTCAAGTAAAATTTCGACATCTAGTTGTTCATTTTCCTTTTGAAATACTTCTGCTTCAAGTCGACAGTAACGTGGCTGTTTTTCGTTAGTTGCTTATTCTTTCAGTGCAACAATATTCTCATGATATGATTTATTAACAGATCTTACAGCATCAAGTCGGGCTGACCCTCTTGTGTCACACAGACCTTACAGCATCAAGTCGGGCTGACCATCTTGTGTCACACAGACCTTACAGCATCAAGTCGGGCTGACCATCTTGTGTCACACAGACCTTACAGCATCAAGTCGGTCTGACCATCTTGTGTCACACAGACCTTACAGCATCAAGTCGGGCTGACCATCTTGTGTCACACAGACCTTACAGCATCAAGTCGGTCTGACCATCTTGTGTCACATACGCATTGTTAACAGATATCAATTTCATACGTTATCGAAGTACCTGTCAGCGATGAGTAGATGCAACAAACCAGGTATAAAGGTTGTCAACCTGCTGCACTTTTCCCATCCAAATTAAGAGTGTTTTGTGAACTGCACATAATGAGCAACACTGCATTCCTCACGAAAAAAAAGTCTTGCTTCCGTTATATTTTCCCATCTTTATTATCTATACTAATAAAAGGGAAAGCCCCGACTGACTCACTCACTGATTCATCAATAATTCTCCAACTTCCCATGTAGGAAGAAGCATGAAACTTTGGGAAGTTGTTGGGTACCCTCTTACGACGAAAATTTGCGAAAAAGAATGTTAAAAATCTCGCTCATGTGGGGCCGGGGGCCCCAAAACATTTTTCCCTATATGGGCTTTATGACAATTGAAAATCAACACTTTTCCTATTTCCCGTGTAGGTAGAAGCATGAAACTTTGGAAATTTTTAAAGTACGTACTTTCAAAGATAATTGAATGGGAAAAAAAGTTAAATTTCCCAGTCATGGGGGCCGGGGCCCAAAAAACGTTTTTTTTTCCTCCTGATATAAGCTATATAAAAATTGAAAATCACTAATTCTCCTATTTCCCGTGTAGGTAGAAGCATGAAACTTGTACAACCTTACAATCTAGCCTTGCCATCTTATTTTTTTAAAAATATTTCAGACATCTATTGATGAAGGTCTGCATTCTGTTAATGTTTATTTATGTTGTCCACCCTGCTTCGGATCCATACAACATAGCTGCTTTCACATTGGAGGTAAAAATTCTTATTTTAGTTTAAAGAATTTTACGGCTGTTATCGATTTATTTAAATTTTATAGTTAACTTTTGAAAAATTACCGAATCGATAATTTTGAATAAAGCTACAAATAAGATGTAAGACGTCAGGAAACTGAAAATTCCAAGAGAAGTAACAAAAACAGGCAATTTATATTTTTTGATTTAAATATAAGTAGTTCAATATAATGTCAATGAATTTAAATTTTGTTATTAATTAATAATTAAGAAAAAACAATGTTAAATGTTTTTTTGGTTTTTTTTTACATCATTTTCCTTATAAAAACAGCTTATTTTAAAGTTTAGGCATACACTTTCAAAATATTTTTTTAATGTAGACGTTTGTATGTAAACAAGCAAACTATCATTAATTATTAACCATTCATTAAAAAATCGAATAAATTGTTTAAAATCTTCAGAACAAAAATCTAAACCCCTATTTTATCGATTAAAAAAATTTAATCCATAAAATGTTTTACCGGTTAATCGAGAAATGAATCGATAATTTCCTCAGCCTTAATGAATTTCCAAACTGGTGTAATTGAAAGACTTTGCCAGAGATCCTATGTTCCACAAGGAATTTAAAGGAAAAAGGATTTACTAAATGCACCTCCCCATCCCCTCTGCCGCTCCTTTTAAAATAATAAAATAATAATAGTTTAAAATAATAATATTTTTAGTTAGTCAAGTTAGTTTTACTTCATTTATTACAAGTCGCAGTAGAAATCTTTTAAATGAAATTTTAATCAGAGTGCGCACCAAAAATGTGAAAACCCCTATTTATTTTTAGCATATGTTTCGAAGGGGGGATTCGAGTACAATGTTTCTCTCAACTGTCTTGTAAAAATTATAATGCTGTTGAAAACCTTGTTAAAGCTAAATCGCACTTACTTATCATGTATTCAACAAGGAAGTGAGTAAGCTATTATAATTTGATTTTAAATAATTTAAACAATTTTCACCTACACGCCATATTCGCTCAGAATAATTCTCGGGCTCTCCAAGTGAAGTTTGACTTTTTTTAATGAGCTGTTTAGCTCTAACTCTTATGGTTTATCTCTAAAGACAAATTGTATAACACAGATTACCACCAAATCTTTCCATAAAGACAAAGACATGGAAAGTTAACTTTAAAAAATATTTTTAAAAATCATACTAATTCTTTACATTGAATAAACTTTAAATATACAGTTAAGACCAGGTATTTTATTTAATATTAATTAAAAAATTGTAATTTTTTTGGAAGTAAAAAATCTTAAACGCACTAGAAGGTCACGCCAATCGCCATTTATGTGAAAGTAACAAAAATCTTACAAGATAATTGTTACGGCCTAATTTTACTTCTATTTTCATTTGTTTTCCCTGAAGGTTTACGTTGTCGATTCCTTACGGCCATAGTTCTGTTAGCGTCGGCCGCGTTTTACTTCAATTCCCATTATTCGCCTTCCATGAGTGTCAAAGAAAACCTTTCTGGAGATTCGACTGTCCAGAAAAGAACTCTGAAGCCTCCTGTTAAGGAATATCAACTACACGCACCTTTTCGCAGAGAAGCTCTTAATCGCGGACATTACAAACCTGAAACTGCTTCCAGTTTTTTTGAGGGCACAGACATAATTCAGGGTGCAGTAAAAAATTACAACAAGAATGTACTTCGCTCAGATGAATCAACATCCTCTTGGAATGGTGTGGGAGAGACGCACTTTTCAACTCCTCCAGTGAGCAAAGATGTTAAATTATCAGGTGATAAAAGAACAGACATCGAGATAAAGTCCAAAGGTAAATTTTGCGCAGTACCTTTATTGCAATTAAACCTTAAACTTTTTTTTTAGCGCCAAGAAATTATGATGAAAATTCTTAAATCAGTGCACATTAAAAGAAATTGTTATAAAAAATTAAATATTTAGAGAATATCAGAATTTTAATTTTAAAAAAAATTGTAAAAAAAGCATGCTGTTTACAGATAAAATAAATTAAAAAAAAAAAACTCCTAAAAGATCGAAAATCCCAATTTTATTGCGTTTTTATTTTGCGTTTTATTTATGTTACCATCATCATATTAAAAAAAAAAACAATAAAAATAAGAACAGAAAGAAATGATTTTTGAAAATAGATGATCGTGTCTTTTCTTGTTCAAATCAAATCATTTCCAAACCATTTATCTCATTGCAGAATCTCCCAAGGCCACCGTGACAAGCCTGCAAGGTATCAACTTTGATATAATGACTGACCACGAACTCCTAGAATTGATCTTTGCGTTTCTTTTAAAGGTTGAGGTAAGCTTTGTAAGAGTCTAGCAGATTAGGCACAAGAGACAGCAGGAAAAGGACACATCAAACCACTGTATAAGTATAAGCTGAATTTTCGCCATTTTATGAAGGTACATCAGCTTCTCTCCTGTATAATACTCTCTAAGCCATAGAGGAATTGAAATATTAAAAAAAAAAAAAAAAAAAGAAACTGAAAGAATTAAAACGTCAAAAATTCAAATTTTCATGAAATCCAGAAAACTTTTTTCGATAATTTTTTAGCCGTTACACATTATTGGGACCCCCATAGCATATTTTCAAAAGACCAAAATCCTCTATCTGGCATGATTCAGGAGGAGTTGCCTGTTCACGGTCGACAGACATTTCAAATATATAAACGCAATTTAACCCTTGGGAAAATGGCGTTAAAAATAGTGATGACGATAATGAATATACATATTTTTTATTAATACTTCGTAAAAATATTTTTATTTTTATTTTCGGTTTATTATAAATAGTTTAAATACCATTATTTTGTTTAGTGGTTGAACAAATATTTTGATTTCATTAATTTTCACTGTATTGTATTTCTTTTCCCTTAAATAATTGTTTTTACTCTATTGAATTCAAATAACTGTAACTCAACAAATATACTTCCCTATTGGCCCATTTTTTTTTCCAAGACACATGCTGTTGACTTCCAATGGAGTTCACCATTTTTTAGAACCCTGATTGTTCATTCGACAGGTCAGGTGCTACCGGCTTATACGTTTTGGTCGAATTGCAGATGGGGGACTGGTCTTGTGTGATGACGTGGGTGTCAAGGTCAAGGACACATGCGTAGTTTACTCGTTTGAAATCCTCTTGAACTTCACATTCGAGGACGCAATCGCCAAGAAGCGCGAGTGCACGGTCGCTGTGTTGACACCAGATGACACTAGTGAGATGACAATGAAAAGATGAGCAGTCAACATTGAGATGTCAGTGTTAAGGTGAGCAGTCAACATGTAGATGGCAGTGTTAAGGTGAGCAGTCAACATGTAGATGTCAGTGTTAAGGTGAGCAGTCAACATGTAGATGGCAGTGTTAAGGTGAGCAGTCAACATGTAGATGGTAGTGTTAAGGTGAGCAGTCAACATGTAGATGGCAGTGTTAAGGTGAGCAGTCAACATGTAGATGGCAGTGTTAAGGTGAGCAGTCAACATGTAGATGGCAGTGTTAAGGTGAGCTGTCAACATTGAGATGGCAGTGTTAAGGTGAGCAGTCAACAGTGAGATGGCAGTGTTTAGGTGAGCAGTCAACATGTAGATGGTAGTGTTAAGGTGAGCAGTCAACATTGAGATGTCACTGTTAAGGTGAGCAGTCAACATTGAGATGGCAGTGTTAAGGTGAGCAGTAAACAGTGAGATGGCAGTGTTAAGGTGAGCAGTCAACATGTAGATGGTAGTGTTAAGGTGAGCAGTCAACATTGATATGTCAGTGTTAAGGTGAGCAGTCAACATTGATATGTCAGTGTTAAGGTGAGCAGTCAACATTGAGATGTCAGTGTTAAGGTAAGAAGTCAACATTGAGTCAGGACAGTTACCTATAAGTCCAGTCAGCTAAGCGAAAACTTCCCCAGGATAGATCTGCGCAGGAAACAAAGGGATAAAAATAATATAGCTGAGCAGCATCTCTTTGTTATTAAATAACAATAGATTATTCCCCTTACTTTATCAGATCCAACAAAATCACCGTCTACAAAGGCAGGCTTTCAACAACAACGGACGAAAACGGAACCGCAACGGCTTTCTTGGAGTTTGTCCATTTACTTGGGCATCAACAAACCGAGATCGACATAATCAAGATGGACATGGACGGTGCAGAATGGGAACTGTTGCCCCAGATGTTAAGCTCAGGTCACCTGAACAAAGTCAAGCAGCTACTGGTCGAGTTCCACCTTTTGGCCATCACCCGGAAGTACATCCTTCCGAAGCTGAAACTTCTCCAAGTCCTAGAGGCGAAGGGTTTCAAAAAGTTCCACACCAAACGTGCCAGAGGGTGCGAGCTTTTGGCTGACGGTAGCAGACATGTATCGCTTTGCTACAAGGTGGCGTATATGAAGGTGTGAGGCAGGGGTCTCCAAAATAGGTACCGCGGGCCAGATGCGGCCCGCGAGGCCCTCTCATTCGGCCCCTGGAGACCTTTTAATCTAAAAAAAGATACAATTTTACCTGTAGTTTACCATAAAACTTAGTAGTTGAGGGTTAGTAATCGGCCTATAAACTGCTGTTTGACAGTTAATGCGGCCTTTTGGAAGAAAAGTTTGGAGATCCCTGGTGTAAAAGGACAAGGCGATGCGCACAAAACACACATCTTATGTGAGATGCTGGTATGGAAATGCTCAATATCAGTTGTAAGAGAGAAAGAGATGAGAGAGACGACAAAATGGCTTTCAATGATAATTTCTTTTTCTTTTTTAAAAACTGATAAGTGTATAAGTGGTAAAGGACTTTAGACTACGTGTTTCTTTTATAAGGTGTTCACTTTTCAGTGGTGCCGATTTTTATAATGCACATGAAATCTGCCAAGAAGAGTTCATCCATAACTTAATATAGCGGTGGAGCTTTGGGAAATCAGCTTTGAAAACGGAGTCAAGCGATATGTATTCGACTGTAATTTATCTGACAAAACTGTAAAACATTGCTAGTGAAATAAAGCGTTTACATCACCTAAACATAACTTCATGGTTAAAACAAGATTTAAAGAAACATTTGCTATGAGGACTTATCATGGCACTGCTCACTCAATAAAACATTGGTTTAAAATGTCATGCATAGACACGTTTAAAACCACCTCAAGATTTTATTGAATTTGTCATCTAGGCCTTGATGTCGAGTGTCGCTTATGTCATACTTAAGAGTAGTTCAACTTCTTTGGTTTACAGGTCAGATAAGTAGCATTAAAAACCCAAACTCCATTTGATATAATAATAATTAAAAACAATTATATGTGTGTATTGGTCTGCATGTCAGCAAAGAATTTTTTAAAAATCCCCCAAAGACATGAGGTTCCAAATGCAAATGAATGTATTTATTAAAAAAATAACTTTTAATGAACAGTGCTATTGCATTTGAATTCTTGAAGTGTGTAAATAAATACAAATAACTAGATGCCCGCGGCGTAGCACACGCCGCAGATTTGCTCATAGATAGTTCATAAAAGTGTGTGGGGGGTGAACAGACACAAACTACACCACGATGGAATCAGAACAACGCGAATGATCCCATGGTATGCGGGGATGACTGCGACGCATTGTTGATGTGGAAACTTGTGCACTGTGGTTAGCAACTTGCCACCCCGCACCACCCTACCTTGCTAACCATAAACTAATTGTCATAACCTGATAAAGATCATTCGTCAAGCTTATTTCCACTCGTCTTTTGCTTGTTATGGTGATCGAAAAGATAATGGGAAATGTACGGGCACAAACACAAATCTTTTTAAAAATTAAAAAAGTAATGTCTTAGCTGGGGATTGAACCTGCGACCTCCGCGTGTTAAGCCAATGTTATAACCCCTACACAACGTAATACATGCTATTTTGTTGTTCTGAAAGAACATAGTAATTGACTTCAATTCAATCAATTGTTGAATGATCCTCACGCTGTTTTCTAAATTTTCTTGCCATCTGATTGGTCGGCGGGGTCAGGCAGCTTGGTGGACACCCTACATGGTTGGACCATAATGAGAATTATATATATTGTTTCAGGTGATTTGGGTTTAAAATTAAATGTTTATATATTTTGTTAATAAAATTACCACAAATCCCCTTAGATTACCTGTAAATGCAGATGTGACACAAGCAGGCCAGTGAGTTCTGAGGAGAGCTTTCACGTTGTTCTCTGAGAAACCACGAGACTGAGCACCATTGGGTTCTCTCCCTTAATTTGTTTCCTTTAAAGGATGCCGTAGTCAATAGCCATAGATAAGAACAACCTCCCTAAGGCACCACTCAAACAATGACGTTAGATCTTAGTGTCAATTGTCCTCAGAAAACATTTACGGAAGTAACGTCCCGTTTTTGTGTTGGTCCGTTATTTTGTTAATACAAATTTCCAACATGCAACCGCCACTGTTATTTTTCTATACATTTTATCCTTTTACTTTTACCACCAGCAAAAGATATCGTCCGTTTCCACTTACAAAAATGATAGAAGCACTGGAAAGGAAGGAGAGAAGAACGAGAAAGAAGAGAAAAAAAGGAAAGAAAAAAAAAAAAAAAGAAACACTGGAAAATATGTGCACATACAACAAAGTAGAAGCAACATATTAGGTACTTTATTTTAAATTGGAAAAAAATGCTTTAATACAACCCTCAGACAGACATTGGGGTAAAAACAATTTTCTCATTCCGTATGCATGAATAAAAATAAAAACACATACGAATTTTCTTTCTTCGTGTCTGGAATTCGGGCGAAGAATTGGTTGCTTAAACAAACAAGGAAAATCAACACAAAATCAACATTTACAACTCCAATAAAATGCAAGTATTGCAAGACTCGTCAAGCTATGGATCAGCTAAGGACACAGCAATCTTCTGTACAGAAGGACCGTCTTTAATTGATAAGTCTCATAAGTTACGATAACTGGGAACTTTTTGCTCGGGCTTTCGTGTGTTTTTCTTGCAGTTAGAGATCATAGTGTAGAATCTATATTTATTTATTTTGTTCACTTATATTGGGCATTACCCCAGCCTACCGCTGGACTCTCAGCGCTTTACAAACATGTTCAACAGCTATAGAAAACACAATGCACTCTTATTCTTCCTAAACATAGTTACACACACAAAACGTAACAAAATTTCATAAATAGATGCATTACCGTCATATAGTGGTAATTTTATAGATCGCTCTAATTCAAATATATTTCTTTTTTTATTTTAACTAAATATATTATAAAAGAATATACACTAATACACTTTAATAATTATTATACATTGCTTTATTTTTTTAATCCTTTATATTAACTTGTAGTGTCTGAGCCCTTGCCGAAAAAACTTTGGATCGATTTTTTAACCCACTTCTTTGTAAGCTAGCGAGCTGAAATTTTGCAGGCAGACTCGTGCCGATAATAAAAACGATGTCTCAAAATTTCACATCAATCGAATGGACAGTAGATCTAGATCTAATTGCATTATTGAATTGTTAAGTTATTTTATTTATCTCTGTGTATCATGCTAATTTTTGAGATAGAGTGCTGTGGTGCGTATTATGTTCAACAACCTTTCCTGTCGTGCAATGAGGTGCGCATTATATTGACAATACTTTTAAAAACTATATTCACCATCGGGCGCATTATATTAAACACGTTTTACGAGACAACTAAAATTTTGTTTTTTCGGATTGTTTTGCACTGCGTATTATAATGAACATCCTTGTAGCTTTGTATTAATTTGTATCGAATATAAAAGATTTATAGTCAAAAACTTTGTTTTTTACTGTAAAAAAAAATTAAGTTTGTAATTTGCACCAGATGGATTATTTATTAACTTTCGATGCATTAAATAATAAGCGGAACACAATTTTTGGTTCATTGACGATATGCTAGCTGTTAAAACACTCCTACACCATCTGGTGCCCTGATGAGCATATGATGGATTTCATAGCCGATCACTAATGTGTTGACGCCATATTGAGTTTCAAATTAAAGTAACGTAGCTCTATGAAGAAGTGGGGATGGGGGGAAGAGCAGGGGTGGATTAGATTATGAAAGCTGCGTAGGACATTGAAATTTACACATCTTAATAAAGGAAGAAAACTTAACCAAAAAATATTGAGGTAAATCAAAGAAAATCTTTATGATTTATTTTTTAAAAAAGAAAGATAAAGAAACAAACTCTCAATTGACTAAAAATATGAAGAAAATAAATCACAGCTTTGGGAGATGTGAACAAGGTGTATCAGCATGGTAATGGTAGCTTTTTCGACGAATACAGAAAATGACCAAAAAATATTTAGAAAGAAAGAATAGTATGGATACATAAATAATTTATACTTAAAAATATGACTTTATGTTGAGGAAGAAAAATTTGATAGTAGGAATGAAAAATGAAAATCACTTTTCTTGTTTTTTAAAAAAAAACTAACAATGTCTATTTAAAAATATATAATGCATATAATTACTTAGTTAGGACTTAAGCGTAGTGTAAGAGACAATAAGGATAAATTTGAAGTTCATTTGTTTCTCTCTCTCTCTCTCTCTCTCTCTCTCTCTCTCTCTCTCTATATATATATATTTATATAGATAAAGTAAAACAAACGAATTTGAACTTTTAAACTTAGTATTTCCCTCGCTCTTCTCTACAATCAACAGCTGGTAACGGAATGAATGCCAGTGAATTATTATATAATATAATTTTCAGGCTTTGGGCTTGCCATTTAAAAAAATATATAATTAAAGCACGTTAATACGTCAGATCTGGTTTCTGTAAATAAATTATCATATGACATTGAAAACAGTATACGTATAAAATTGTAGGTTTGTTAGAGAGACCAGATGTTACAATGTATTTAAAAGGAAGATTTAAAAATACATTTTGTGCCTGAAACTGTCGAGACAGCGGATTAGTTCTTGTTCAAACGCTTGCTTTTTTAAAAAAAAGGTAAAGATAAAACAAATAATAATCTTTAAAAAAATTTAGAAACGCTATATTATTAAAAATATAACTTAAAATACTAGTAATTTCAGATTTATCTTGAAAGAAACCAACTTTAAAAAATAAAAATGACTTAGTAAACACTATATAATTGAACTTCTGTGAACCGAACTAATGGTTCCATGTAAAGCGCTGTGAGCCTGGCTCCTTGATGGGATACAGCGCTATATAAATTATCATTTTATTATTATTATTATTATTCATATTTAAATTTATAAACACAATGTGACTCATTATTTGTCTTTACTGATTACCGTGTTTATAATTAATATAATGTAATCAATGTTCCCTCTATGGTTCTTTAGTTTGTGCGCAAAGTAAGAAAACTTGTGCGCAAAGATGCACAGCACCAAATTTTTGTGTGCTATATTTTACTAAATTTGTCTCAAGGTAATTCTAAACTGCAACGCGGCGTCGGTCAGATATACGCGCGGACGCTAAACCGCGCAGCTTAAAGGAAACATTTTTCATAATATCTCAGTAAAAAAAAATAATTGGAAATCTTTAAGCTTTACATGTGCTAAAAAGTGTAAAATCGTTGAAAAAAAACGACAACATATTTTAAAAATAGATGAAAATGAATTACTCTACAATTAATAATGAACTAAACTTATATAAATCCACCGAGCAGAAGATTGTCTTAGCCCCTTTAGTAGCCATGGCTAAAACTTTTCCGGCCTGGTTCAGGAGAAATGTTGTTGAAGACCCAAAGAGGGAGATATTCATTTTTTACGACGACAAACTGACCCGCACGAGTATTTCAACACAGGAACTGTTTACCTTAGCGGCAAGGTAGGTTTTTTTATAGGGGTCAAGTCAATATACACGATATAGAAAAAAGAAAGATTTCAATAATTAAATTTTCTCTCTAGGTTTAATACATTCCAGAGTAGGATAAAGATATAGATGGTATAGATTTGTCAAACAGGGATAGAAAGAAAGAAAAAATAAACAGACAATAATACAGACACAAATGTATATAGAGGAGGCCAAAATAGATTGATAAAATATATATATA
>MUZC01001811.1:0-38716 GCA_002072015.1 Radix auricularia | reverse complement strand
TTTAACTTGTTAGTTTAGACCCTCTCGTGTCTATAAGTTCTTTAGTTTAGACCCTTTCTTGTCGTTTCATTCAATATTTAGGACCTAATGACAAGCTGCGGTCTGTCAAATCACAAAAAAAACCCTTTCCAATCTGTAAAAATATCTATGAATGCCCCAGATTTGTACTTGCTCAAACTGTTTCAAAACATACACCCATTAGCTCAACACAGATAAGACGAGACAACCTGTAACATGTTTATTTTGGCCAGATAAGACGAGACAAATGTAACATGTTTATATTGGCTCCCCAAAAAGCCCCAACAGATTGTAGTTTATTCAATAGACAAACACAGACAATACCAATTTGTAATTTGTTCAGTTGCCCCACCGTGACAATACCAGACAATTATTAATTTGCCAAATGGGTAAACAAAAGATTTTTTAAATTACTTTTTTATTCTAATGCACTGAAAAGAAAATAAATTTTGCCATGTCTAAAATTTAAAAGCATGTGGCGAGAAAGATGTGAATATTGTTTGACAAGTCGTCTAGGGGTGTAATATTAAGTTATCCCTTTTCTGCCTACACGCGCATACTTTAGTGATCTCTCACAAACGACAATCAACAAACTAGATGGTGAAAATGTAACAATAATTTATTATACAATAATTACAATAAGCGGAAACTAGTTCCGGTTTGGCCTAAATTCATCATTAGGCTTAAGCCAATCAATATAATGGTTATATGGTTAATACTTAAATTTAAGAATGTAGTGCCCCTCTCCGTGAGTGGTTGGTTCTGCACGTTTCCTGTTCAGAGTGTAGCCTCAGGTTGTCGCGCCCCGCTCCGTGAACGGTTGGTTCTGCACGTTTCCTGTCCTGTGGGCTGCTTCACCTATGGTTCCAGGTGACTTCGGTGATCACGGAAGTGTGAATAACCGGCTTCTACACATGTATTGTGTAGGCATCAACCAGTGCGGTTGGCTTCAGCGTTACGTTTAGAGTAAGGCTGGTAATGATGAGTTGTCCTCTGGTCCTGTCGATCGGTGCAGGGGTGAGGTAGGGGTTGGATACAAGTCGCGTGGATAGCGGTGAGTCCAGCTCTTGGTCCAAAGATGTGGGTAGGGGTCGGATACAAATCGCGTGGGTAGCGGTGAGTCCAGCTCTTGGTCCAGATATGTCGACACTTCGTTGGGCGGTTGCTGTCCGGAGTTCGTGTTATCTCCCAGTACAGACGGGTGCCTAGAAGCCAGACTAAGATAGAAATAATACACATATGGGTAGTTTCTATACTCGTCTGTCTGATCCACCCTTTTGGCTGCCGAGCCTTCAGAGCCAGGTGCCAAAAGGGGATCAAAATACATTATCATAAACAAATGGTTATTTAATATATATATAACATGAAATTGAAATATTTCGTTACCATCTTGTAGGTGGATGGTGGAATAAATATAATAATATTATTGGTTACACCAATATAATTCGATCCATCTACCTGATGGATCGCGTGTTATCACATTTAGTTATGAAAGGAGAAATACAATATCGCACGTGGCCGCGCATGGCGTCACGGGGTCAACATGTCTCTACAATTTCAATATGACCTTGCACGAAGAATAATATTTAAATACTGGCGTAAAATATGCTTATAAATACGAGGTAATCAAGTTAGAGTTCAAACTTACATAGATTCTGGCTAACGGGTAATGGTGCCGGCTCTCTCACGACAAGGATGGCTATGGATTTAATTCAGTGAATTGAATTCTCAAACGACATAGCTCTCTGTGATCACTTGGGCGGAAAAGAACGTGTCGTGCCGGTGTGCCAACTTTTATACACGATGTGTAATTTTATGCAGCTCTTCCTGATTGGATCGCTTGTCGGCCTCACTATCGGGCAACCTTGACCGGTCATGTGCTCCGCCGCATATTTAATTAGCGACCTTGATCCGTCAAGTGATTCGTCAATAGTGACTTCCCCTTTTGCTTTGTTGTTATTCTCGTGCAAATCACAGTGGGCTCACAAATTTCGTCACAAAGCATAGGCAACTAACATGTGAAATCAATGGTATTGATACTAGTTATGAAACACCACATATACTCATAATTATAAAATGTGTGTCAATATCTGTCACAATACAACCATTCATCAAGCGTATACAGTGTGTGTCCGTATACAGTGTGTGTCCAGATACAGTGTGAGTCCGTATACAGTATGTGTCCGTATACAGACATTTTGGAATATTTTATTGTCACTGTAGATACAGGTACCTGCTAAGTTTGAGCTCATTTGCTCCAAGCACACTGGGTTAAAATGACATTGCAAGATTTGAAGTTAAAATTTATACAAACACACATAATAGAAAATTAAAAAGAGGTTGTAATTTACTGGATATTAGAGACTCAATACGTGAATCCAGGGACACAGCTTTAGACCATAGGCATGGCTTTAGACAAAGGACACAACTTTAGACCATAGACACAGTAGACCGGGGACACTACTACACAACTTTAGACCAGGGGCCAGGGACACGAATTGAGACCATATTCACGGCTTTAGACCAGGGACACAACTTTAGACAATAGACATGGCTTTAGACCAGAGACATGAATTTAGACTAGGGACACGAATTTAGACCATATTCATGGCTTTAGACCAGAGACACGGCTTTAGACCAGAGACATGACAACATAGACAGGGCTTTAGACCAGAGACATGACAGGGCTTTAGACCAGAGACATGACAGAACATAGACAGGGCTTTAGACCAAGGATACATTAGACCAAGGACACAGCTTTAGACCAGGGACAGCTTTAGACCAGAGATACGACATTATATCAGGGACCCGGTTTATGACCAGGGACACGGCTTTAGACCAGGGATTGTGTGAATGTCGATTTCATTATTTGATTACTTTTTTGGGGGGCATTCTCATGGCACAAGTTGAAGATAATCACTGGCTTAAATCACACGCTTGGGACTCACGTCGTCTCGGGCAGCTAGCCACAATGTGTTGTCCAGCAGCCGTACTGACCCATTGTGGTCCGAGCTAGCGGTGGAGGGAGGGGAAATCGCTGTCCCAACCTTTTGTTCCATTCATTGAATTAAGCACAGATTTAATAGATCTCCTGAGAAGAAGTGCCGATGACATTGGGGTCAAGTAGTTACATCTAGCAGTGACCATAGAACTATTTGTACCTTGTTGCTGACCAACCCTTTGCCTTTATTTGAGCTGTGAGACCAGGTTTGACCAACGGGCTGAGCTCCTTAATAACCAACCACCCCAATAACCAACCACCCCAATAACCAACCACACCAATAACCAACCACCCCAATAACCAACCACACCAATAGCCAACCACGCCAATAACCAACCACCCCAATAACAAACCACCCCAATAGCCAACCACGCCAATAACCAACCACCCCCAATAACCAACCACGCCGTTAACCAGTTTAAGAGTTGTTGATATCTACGATCCCGGGACATCTTCTGACCAGCTGACCATTCAGTCTTCTGTGGCATTACTTGGACATCTGACCAGCAGACTTATCAGTCATCTGTGCCATTACTTGGACATCTGACCAGCTGACCATTCAGTCTTCTATGCTATTACTTGGACATCTGACCAGCAGACTTATCAGTCATCTGTGCCATTACTTTTACATCTTCTGACCAGCTGACCATTCAGTCTTCTGTGCCATAACTTGGACATCGGACCAGCTGACCATTCAGTCTTCTGTGCTATTACTTGGACACCTTCTGACCAGCTGACCATTTAGTCTTCTGTTCCGTTACTTAGACATCTTCTGACCAATCAGACTTATCAGTCTTCTGTTCCGTTACTTGGACATCTTCTTACCACCAGACTTATCAGTCTTCTGTGGTATTACTTGGACATCTTCTGACCAGCTGACCATTTAGTCTTCTGTTCCGTTACTTGGACATCTTCTGACCACCAGACTTATCAGTCTTCTGTGGTATTACTTGGACATCTTCTGACCAGCTGACCATTCAGTCTTCTGTGGCATTACTTGGGCATCTTCTGACCAGCTGACCATTTAGTCTTCTGTGGTATTACTTGGACATCTTCTGACCACCAGACTTATCAGTCTTCTGTGGTATTACTTGGACATCTTCTGACCAGCTGACCATTTAGTCTTCTGTTCCGTTACATGGACAGCTTCTGACCAGCTGACCATTCAGTCTCCTGTGCTATTACTTGGCTATCGACCGATAGATCCCCCCAGGACAATGGCCATCTGTTTGTCACCGTCCCAGTGCCGAACGTCAAGAAATTGAAGTTTGTATTCTTTCGTTTTTTAATGAATAAAGTCCAATTACTAGCAAGAAACAGAAGGAATGATTATTTGTTTACATTTGCCTTCACCTCTTATAACGTACACAACACAACAACTTCAACTCTTATAACATACACAATACAACAACTTCACATCTTATAACATACACAACACAACAACTTCAACTCTTATAACATACACAATACAACAACTTCACCTCTTATAACGTACACAACACAACAACTTCAACTCTTATAACATACACAATACAACAACTTCACACCTTATAACATACACAATACAACAACTTCACCTCTTACAACATACACAATACAACAACTTCACCTCTTACAACATACACAATACAACAACTTCGACTCTTATAACATACACAATACAACTTCATCTCTTTTAACATACACAATACACAAACTTCACCTCTTATAACATACACAATACAACAAAACTTTATCTTTAAAGGGAAGAAAAAAAAAGACGGGTCATAGAGACACACAAACACATACACAATTCTCTTGCAATTACACACTCATAGAAATGACTTTTGATGTTCTCTAAGGACTACTTGGTACCACAGACACATTTTGTTGTATTAAATTTACTTCTTAGTTGTTCTTTAACGACTATTATTTTCGACAAGAGTAGAATTTGGAAGTAGAAGTTCACATCGATATAACATTGACATAAAGACCACTTTTTAGCTTATTTCCCGGGCGGTTTACATGTTTTAGTAAACAACCGGCCTCGCCGTGGAATGTTGTTTGTTTTGTTTTGTTTTTAGGTGATGTCATGATCGTGTTTAACTAAATTCAGTTGTTGATTTTTTAATTATTATTAAATCCTTTATATTAACTTGTGGTGTCTGAGCCGTGCGACCGACCGACCGTGCGACCTTGTCGAAAAAACTTTGCATACATTTTTAACCAACTTTCTGGTAAGTTAGCGAGCTGAAATTTTGCAGGCAGACTTATGCCAATGATAAAAATGATGTATCGAAATTTCAAATCGATCGAATGAACAGTGATTGAATTATTGAATTTTAAAATTATTTTATTTATCTCTTTACATCATGTTAATTTTTTGAGATAGTGCGCATTACAAAATTACATTGACAGTACTTTTTAAAAAATATATTCACGATCGGTGCGCATTATATTAAACACGTTTTACGAGACATAACTAGAATTTTGTATTTTCGGATTGTTTTGCCCTGCGTATTATCTTATCTTATCTTATAGTTATGTCTCGTATATAAAGGATTTATAGTGAAAAGCTTGTTTTTTTACGGGTTTTAAAAATTTTATTTTTAAGGCTTCAATAATGGCAGTTCTTTGAAATTTTATGATTGTAAATAAAGGGTACAACTGACATTTATGGTTCAGAAACAATAGTTACTCCCCATTCACCGCTGGCCAATCGTTGAACTAGCTTTAATGTGATTATACACAAGCCCTACGGCATAATTTTACGTCACGTTTATACATTGAACTGTGGGGAGTGTTTTGTCAGACATAGAAACTGCATTCAGGGTTTTGTCAGGAAAACTGAAGAGGAATTGTGGACAAGTCATGTTGGTGTTTGAAAATTTTAATTTAGACGAAACTTTTATATTAATTTTGATTTATTGAAATTGAATGCAATATTTCATAGGTGGAAAGTATTCTACTTCACGACGTGAATTGTTTTCTTTCATTTTCGTGCGGAATTTCTTTTTAAAATTTTATTTTACTACTCGTTGAAGGGGGTGGTAATGGGGTGGGGCTGGAAGAAATCATGCGAGACAGAGACCAGACAGATTTAAAGACGCTGGCTCAAGACTATAGCTATTTGGATCTTTGAAATAAATGCGCCTGTTACCATTTGTGTCTTAGCAATTGATGTGTCAATGACCTTAGGGATATTGGAAATAATCTTATGGTCTAAAGAGTTTTTGTCCGAAGAAAGAGTATATGTGTTTGGTCATTGGGTCTGAGATAGTTTGGTGGTCATTGGGTCTGAGATAGTTTGGTGGTCATTGGGTCTGAGATAGTTTGATGGTCATTGGGTCTGAGATAGTTTGGTGGTCATTGGGTCTGAGATAGTTTGGTGGTCATTGGGTCATTGGGTCTGAGATAGTTTGGTGGTCATTGGGTCTGAGATAGTTTGGTGGTCATTGGGTCTGAGATAGTTTGGTGGTCATTGGGTTTGGGATAGTTCGATTTGTCATTAAAAAGAAACAACTTTGTATTTGTTGTTTAGTTATTCAAATTATTACCTTAATTATCTATGTTAATTTGGAATGCGTGTGTTTGCATTTGATTGGTCTACATGCTCATAGGTCCGCGTGTGCACACACTAGGGAAACAACTTTTACTGACAGTATTAATCAGTGTAAACAATGTCTTGCCTTTGTACATATGAATCAAAGGGAAAACAATGGTATAAACCGGCGGTACCCAAATCCGGGCCGTGGTCCGGTTCTGTTTCGTGGATCAAATGGTACCGGGCCACCAATTGAACGTTAAATATTTACATTTTATTTACATTGGTGTATTTCTCCCGGGTCTTTCCATAGACTCTTTCAAAGAGAAATATTATCAGGATTCTTCGTGATTGAACGTTCTATTAATCTAGTGAGTTAAAACATTAAATCATCTTCATTCATTTTAAGTGTCATTGTATATTATTTTTAAAGCATGTTTACCTCTGCCCATTAAGAATGTCTCGAACCAGGTATATCTCCAGTGCATTATTGAAGGTAGTTTTGCATCCTTCCACATTTAAACTGAGAGTAATCAAAGAAATAATTAATGAAATACGGGTCTTCCTGGACGAGGTTATGTTTATCTATTAACATAATTTTTTAAATGATGTTTTCAATTATAATTTTAGATTGTTATCTTAAGTACGTTTTTGAAATCCCCAATCAGATATTCAGGCCTGTGTGTTGCAAAAGCATTTCTTTAAAGACCATATAATGTAAATGATAAATTCTGTAAAAAAATAAGCTTATTCAACCCCCCCCCCCACACACACACACTCCTTAGAGTCTATAGCTTTGTGAACCTTCCATAGCATAAATATGAACATATTTGAAAACAAACCTATCCGTTTAAAAAAATAACAATGGGGTTTTTCCCTCTTTGTGAATGCTTATGTTAGATTGTTGCGCGGTGCGCATTATATTATATTGACACATTCTTAGTGTGATGTAGCGTGAGGGGATATGATGTCATATTTTGTTTAGTTTCAGAATGACTTATTTGAATCGACTTTTAATGTCATCTAGAATAATTTCCCTTCAATAAAATACATCTGAAATTCCTATGTTGGAAATTGCGTTTTAATACTCATTCGAGATTTTATTGCATGTTTAAAATATATTCCCGATCTGTAATTGTAAATGCTATTAATTGCTAATCTGTCTCGCGGTGCGCACTATGTTAAACATGTTTATATAACCACTTTCTCGTGATCAAATCGATTTGAAATTTAGCAGGCAGACTGAAGAATTTTTAAAAAAAACTATAAATTCTTTATATGTTTGATTCATAATTAAAATTTTGGATTTTGGGATTGTCGATGCGTATTATAATAATGAACATTGATTTAGTTATGTCTCTAATTTTTTTAAATTCATTTTTTAAAAACTTTTTTTTTCTTTTTACCTGTACAGATAAGTTTAAAATATTTTTTATTACACCTGTCAAACGATGCATGGGGTTTATTTTTTACCCGTGTTAAGGAAATTGCGCTTTTCGTTAAATTATGTTGTGATTCATTACTCGACCTTCTATGTAAACCAAATTCTGTACATCAAGTGTCTTTCAATTTTGTATAGAATTTAATGTTCCCTTAATATGTATTCTTGATTCACTTGATTTTTTGCTATCTTTTTCTTTTTTCAAAAGTATATTATTTTATACTAATAAAAGCTTTAGCCAACTATCGCTAATTTTCCAACTTCCCATATTTATAAAAGTCTTTATATTTTTCAGACTAATACCTTTATCTTACTTAAAAAACTTAAGCACAACTGAACTAAAAGTAATATTGTATAAAAATCGCTTTCTTTTTTATAGCTTTATTAATATAATATAATTATTTGGCTACTTCATGCATGAATAGAGTGATCTATCCCAAACTTAGTTAGTTCACATGAACTTGATAACTCATTTGAATTTTTCAAATAATATGAACATATTTCCTTTAATTTTGTGTCCACGATACCTTAATCATTTTTCTTAAAATATATACAAATCTTTGTTTCACTTACGTTTTTCATGCGAGTAAGTTCCCCTGTCAGACCACGCAGGGCTATGGGGATAGTCACTCTTGTCCATGGGAATGTTTTCCCCACGGGATTCCCATGGGAAACGTCCCATGAGATGGGATGGGATGGGACAGGCATAAATTGCCATGGGATGGGACAGAAAAATATGTCCCATGGACAAGCCTGGGGATAGTGAAGCAGCGGTCACAAGTTTTTATAGCCACGGCATACGAGAGTATTGTGTGGCTAGCCCAATGCCAGCCGCCTTTACTGAAACGGACGAAATGGAACAAAATATTAATTAAAACATAATTAATGTATTTTAGTTTGGGACATTTTATTGATTCATTTGATTTTTAAATAGCTCTATCAGCGTATTAAACCCTAGATGGATCTGTATCTATGAGGTATTTTCTATGCGGCTATACCCTATTTAATTGTGTAAGTTTCATTGCGCTCTTTACCTATATTATAACTTTATAACTATACGATGGAACTGAAATCGTCGCATACACTTACACACTTAAAAGATAATTATTGGCATATTTTCAACTACGTCATAAAACTTCGAAGCTATACACTACCGTTGCAAAAGTGCAGGTATATTTCTAATAAAACAATAATTTGTACTACACAGGCGAGTTTGAGCTTGAAAAATTCTTCTTCTTTATAAAGCTTTAATTAAACTGCCTCGTTCTGAAATTTCTTGTTATAACCAATCGTTAATAGACAACGCGGTGAAAAAACAATGTTAACTTCGACGTTAGAGAATTTGTTTTCAAGTCTTGCCAAGACCACTAAAGCGTGTGAGATTCCTTGAAATCTACATATTGAAATGATGTCTACCCACCAGTGAAACGGAAGGAAAGCTGTAGGAAAAAATGGTGACAAATTGAATATTAGAAGAAGCGCCACCAGTTGTTTGCCCCCCCCCCCTCCTCACCCTCCAAGCCAGACCGTCAGACTGCCGTCCAATAACTCTTCATTTGCAGCGTCCTCCGGGCGAGGAAGATGAATCTGCCGTTTGAAATCACAGACGACAGCTTGCGAGCCCTCGCACTGATGGGCGTCTGATTAGGCCAGGACGTCCTTGTTAACGTCTGCTCGGAGATTAGGATGGGAGGGTCCGGAGACTTTGGTACCGGTACCGGAGTATGAATCGAGCAACTATAATATACGAAGGCAGGGTAGCTGCTATTACTGTACTAAACATGCCAGCTGGTATGACTACTATACTTGCTAGCTGCTATGACTGTACTGTACATGCTAGCTGCTATGACTGTACTGTACATGCTAGCTGCTATGACTGTACTGTAGATGCTAGCTGCTATGACTGTACTGTACATGCTAGCTGCTATGACTGTACTGTACATGCTAGCTGCTATGACTGTACTGTACATGCTAGCTGCTATGACTGTACTAAACACCATGTCTGAATAAACGAATGTACCAAGTACATTAATGAATGTGCCAAGTACATTAATGAATGTACCAAGTACATTCCTGATACAAGCCTGATACGACTGGCTGAAGTATCCCTGATATATGAATGTCTCTTGTAGAAACACCAATGATTACCTCTTGTACAAACATCGATGATTACCTCTTGTACAAACATCGATGATTACCTCTTGTACAAACATCACATATTACCTCTTGTACAAACATCAATGATTACCTCTTGTACAAACATCAATGATTACCTCTTGTACAAACATCGATGATTACCTCTTGTACAAACACCAATAATTACCTCTTGTACAAACATCCATGATTACCTCTTGTAAAAACATCGATGATTACCTCTTGTACAAACATCGATGATTACCTCTTGTACATGCATCGATGATTACCTCTTGTACAAAGATCGATGATTACCTCTTGTACAAACATCGATGATTACCTCTTGTACAAATATCGATGATTACCTCTTGTACAAGCATCGATGATTACCTCTTGTACAAACATCGATGATTACCTCTTGTACAAACATCGATGATTACTTCTTGTACAAACATCAATGATTACCTCTTGTACAAACATCGATGATTACCTTTTGTACAAGCATCGATGATTACCTCTTGTACAAACATCCGTGATTACCTCTTGTACAAACATCGATGATTACCTCTTGTACAAACATCCATGATTACCTCTTGTACAAACATGTACAAACATCGATGATTACCTCTTGTACAAACATCCATGATTACCTCTTGTACAAACATCGATGATTACCTCTTGTACAAACATCGATGATTACCTTATAGTTTCATACTGAGCAAGAATATCAGTTAGTGATGTAACGCATCTTTTCATATTTATTATACTCGACCCCATGGGACTGCTATAGTGTCTTGGGCCTTGAAGAAAACATCCATTCACTGCCGGTCTACACTCTTTACATGTGACTGAACAACTTCTTCAGACAATATAGAAAACTTTTACTATTGTGTTTTGAAAGAAAGCCACAATTTTTATTACAAAATAGAATTCAATTAAACCGTTTTAGTTTGAATCTACCATAGAACAATTGATATGATTTTTAAAAGAATACGTTCTTTACAAAAATACAGTTGTTTTAAAAAAATACAATTAAAAATCACAACCAATCTTCGTGTGAAGAAACATGCTCCATGAACTAATGAGCTCAAAACTTGGTGGAGCCATTAATGTCGTGTGTACTAAAGTAACATGTTCCATGAACTAATGAGCTCAAAACTTGGTGGAGCCATTAATGTCGTGTGTACTAAAGTAACTCCCCCCCCCCCCTTCCTTTTCTAGACGTACACCACGATTGATTCCTAACAATTTTCCTTTGCGAATATGTGGAACTCTTCTTAAACAGAGTTCAAAGAAGTTTTAAGCAGGTTCCTTTTGACAGATTAATACAACACATTTGAGGCATTAAGATTGAAATATTGGTCAATAAAATAGAACTAATAGTGTCATCAAATGTCATAGAGATATAGGTTATTTTGATAAGGAAGGTTGGTGTGAGGAAAATTATATTGTTAAGGGTTTACCACATAAAGGTTTATTATGTCTTTTAGCGCGAATAAGATATACGTAATATTGTCATCTAAGGTCCAGGAGATGTAGGTAATATTGTATATAAGGTTCACTAGATGACGGTAATATTGTCATCAAAGGTCCATGAGACTAAGGTAATATAATATTAGTAATATTGCCATCTGAGTTTGTAGAGAGCGCTGGGTAGAGGTAGTACCTTTTGACGCTGTGACAGCTGCACCCTCGGGTGGTCAAGCTCACTGGTCCTCGTCCACCTCTCGAAAATCTCACGTGTGGCTCCCAGCGCCACACCCCGGGCAACGGTCTCAGCTGACCGGCTAAACCACGTGAGGGGGTGGTGCTGACACGGCACCACTGGGCGTATGACTTCCTAGCTGGAGCACCGGCCAGGGCGGACGAGTTCACATGCGAACTCAACGGCTACGTGTCCATGACCAAGGTGGACCACCGATAAGGAGGAAACCGGCTGTGGTTAAGCTTGGAGAGGGATGGGCGCCGCCAAGCAATTCTTGCCCTAGACACACCATATGGCTGTAATACTAACTCAACACATACGGACCCGATGGAAAAACTTTGGTGAACTCTCAACAGAAGATGGACACAAAATCTACTTCAGCGGCAGGGAGGACAGACATGAACATGGAGTTGGATTCCTCATCCATAAAAATACAACAAACTCAGTCATTGGTTGTCGTCCTGTCTCCAGCCGCATCATCACCATTCGCCTGAAAGCCACACCCTTCAATATCACAATTATACAGATATATGCTCCTACATCCAGCCATGATGATAGTGAAATTGAGGCCTTCTATGACCAAGTACAGGACATCGTGGATCAAACACCAAAGAAAGATATTATCGTCGTCCAAGGTAACTGGAATGCGAAGATTGGAGTAGATGTATGTACCAACTGGGCAGATACTTGCGGACACTCTTGCAAAACCTGACCAACGATAGAGGGCTTCGACTCCTCGAATTTGCACGATACAACAACCTCCTTCTAGCTAACACAATTGGTCACCATAAAAAATCCAGAATATGGACTTGGCACAGCCCAGGCGGGGAACATAGTAACCAGATAGATTACATACTGGTCAAAAGACGATTCAAATCATGCATTAAAGCAGCTAATACTAGAAGCTTCCCTGGAGCGGATATCGGGCGGATGACTTTCCATTTACACCTGAAAAAAGATAGCAAAACAAAGCTATTCACGATTACGCTTTGACCTTGAAAAACTGAAAGATCCAGAAATCGCAGAGGTGTTCAGGACAAACATTGGAGGGAAATTTGCTCCACTGACCACTCTAAGTGAGCCAGAAACAGATATGGACATAGATCTAATCACTGATACCTTCAATACCACAATAATTGAGACAGCAAAAGATATACTTGACAAGAAACATGCAATAAAAAAACCATGGGTCTCCACGTATATCCTAGAACTATGCGATGAGAGAAGAAAACTTAAGAACGTGAAGAATACTGCAGAAGGAGCAACCAAATACAGAGCAATCAATAAAAAGATCAGGAAAGAAATGAATAAAGCAAAAGCAAACTGGATAGAACAACAATGCTCAGACATCAATGAAAATCTACTAAGGAACAACTCAAAAAAGGCTTACAAGATTGTCAAAGATCTGACATCCACCAAGCAAGGTCGCATCTCAACAATACAAGATAAATCTGCGAAATGTATTACAGAAGAACAAGAAATAATAAAAAGATGGATCGAATACTGTTCTGAGCTATACAATGAAGACTCAAAGGGCGATGAATCAGTGCTCAGTTTCCCTAACGTCAACTAACATAGACATGCATTCCATTCTCCGTGATGAGGTGGAGCTGGCTGTGCGAAAACTGAAAAAGGGGAAATCGGCTGGAGCAGACAACATCCCAGGTGAACTGATTCAGGCAGGAGGTGACCCAGTAATAAACATTCTAACCAACATGTGCAACAAGATCTGGCAGACAGGAGAATGGCCAACACCCTGGACTCAATCGCTGGTTATAACGCTCCCAAAGAAGGGTAATCTACAATTGTGTCAGAACTACCGTACAATTAGCCTGATTAGTCACCCCAGCAAAGTCATGCTCATGGTAATACTAAACAGACTGAAACCACAAGCAGAGCAGATCATTGCAGAAGAACAGGCAGGCTTCAGAGCAGGAAGGAGCACAACGGAGCAGATCTTCAACCTGCGAGTGCTCTGTGAAAAACTTCTGCAACACCAGAGCGACCTCTTTCATGTCTTCATAGACTTTAAAAAGGCGTTTGACAGAGTGTGGCATGCAGCACTGTGGGCAACCATGCACAAGTTCAATATTAATGCTAACCTCATTGCTGTGATCAAGAACCTGTACAACAGAGCAACCAGCGCTGTACTCTACAACAGCAAGCTGGGAGATTGGTTCAAGACCACTGCTGGTGTCAGACAAGGGTGCTTACTCTCCCCCATCCTCTTCAACCTCTTCCTAGAAAGAATTATGTCAGATGTGCTCGAAAACTATGTCGGAACGGTCAGCATCGGAGGGAGAACTATAACTAACCTACGCTTCGCCGATGACATAGACGGCCTAGCTGGCAGCGAGGACGAACTAAAAGAATTCCTTGCAAAGCTAGAGAAGACATCAAAGGCCTATGGCATGGAAATCAATGCAGAGAAGACCAAGGTCATGGCAAATAAGAAATTCACAAGTGAAATACGGATAAACGAGCAAAAACTCGAGGAGGTCCCTACCTTTAAATATATAGGGGCTATAATATCCGATGAAGGCTCAAAGCCAGAAATTCTTGCCAGAATGGCCAAAACAACTCCAGCATTAAGCAAACTTAAACACATCTGGCAAAGCAAGGAGCTCTCCCTGAGATCAAAGATTCGACTAATGCGCTCTCTGGCGATGTCAGTCTTCCTGTATGGTTGTGAGGCTTGGACGCTCACCGCAGACCTCCAAAAAAGAATTAATGCGCTAGAGATGAGATGTTTTCGAAAGGTACTAAACATCTCCTACACGGCGCACATCACGAACGAAGCGGTCCGCGACAAAATAAGTGCTGTCATTGGCCCTTACGAGGACCTTCTCACCTCAATTAAAAAGAGGAAATTACGATGTACGGACACGTGACAAGATCTGGAGGTCTCTCAAAGACGATATTGCAAGGCACAGTCCAGGAAAGAAGGAAAAGAGGCAGACCAAGGAAGAGTTGGGAGGATAATATCAAAGAGTGGACCGGCCTGTCATTTAGCGATTCCCAGGAGGCAGCTCAGAACCGTGACACATGGCATGAGATAGTGCGCAGCTCAAAATGGTGCCCCAACGACCCAGCGTCGGGTTAAGGGACAGTTCAGTTCAGCCATCTGAGGTCCAGGAGATGAAGGTAATATTGTCATCTAAGGTCCATGAGATGAAGGTAATATAATATTAGTAATATTGCCATCTGAGGTCCAGGAGATGAAGGTAATATTATCATCTAAGGTCCAGGAGATGAAGGTAATATTATCATCTAAGGTCCAGGAGATGAAGGTAATATTGTCACAAAGGTTAGATCAGGTGAAGTTTTAGCCACCTGTTAATGTAAAGTAATTCCTTCTTGACATTATACTAGTGATTTCTGAGATTCTTTATAATTGAACGTTTGATTGAGATCCACGTATGAGCACAGAACCAGCTTGGGCGAAGATTGAAAATATGATCAAAGATGATGTATATTTTATCAGTCTTTGAATTCTGTAATTTCTGTTACATTAGATCAGATTAAATATATTTTATCTGATCATGAAATGATGGCCCAACCAGCAGTCAACCTATCTGAACTTGAAAAGATGGCCCAACCAGCAGTCAACCTATCTGACCATGAAATGATGGCCCAACCAGCAGTCAACCTATCTGACCATGAAAAGATGGCCCAACCAGCAGTCAACCTATCTGACCATGTAAAGATGGCCCGACTAGCAGTAACCCTATCTGACCATGAAAAGATGGCCCAACCAGCAGTCAACCTATCTGACCATGAAAAGATGGCCCAACCAGCAGTCAACCTATCTGACCATGAAAAGATGGCCCGACCAGCAGTCAACCTATCTGACCATGAAACGATGGCCCAACCAGCAGTCAACCTATCTGACCATGAAAAGATGGCCCAACCAGCAGTCAACCTATCTGACCATGAAAAGATGGCCCAACCAGCAGTCAACCTATTTTTGCACACTCAAGTACTGCAGTAGCTTGTTTTATTATTAGTTCACAGTGAGGGAGGAATACTGACTCTTTAGTTACATTGACAATTGTGTAGGGAATACTGACTCATGGTGACAGTGACAGTTGTCAATAAATAACATTAAAGAAATCCCTCATAAAAATACTAATACTAACACGTTCAAATTGTCATGCTATAAAAATAATTCTGTCAATATATTAACATGCGTTGAGACATATATAACACAAATGCTGACAGCAGTGGCGTAACTAGAGCTTTTGCCGCCTGGGGCGGTCTCCAATATGTCGTCCTTATAGGGAGGCCGCCCATAAATGACGTCACACAAGGGGGGGGGAGTTAAACATTTGACGTCATTCAAATAAAAGTTCCACTTAAGTATATGATTACCGACAATTTATTCAATGACGTTTTATGTGGTTTCACGTGTGTTACGATATTAGAGTGCAGCCTTACACTAAAAACGTATTTGAATGACAAAAAGGTTTTTAAGTATGCTCATTTTCAAGTAGAAAATACCGCTGGTGTGGGGGGAGGGGAATCTTTGTCTCGTTACATTGAGGAAGGGGTCTAAGTTTTCGTTTCGTGACGCCATGTGACGAGGGGGCGGGGGGTGAAAAATAAACCGAAATCACGTAACGTTTTTTATGGACGGCCCCTTAAGTTAATCATATAATGTCTTTTATAAATTAATTAGCATGCATAAATAATTGTAATTAAACAAAGTACATTGTAAATGGTGGGAACAATTTTACCATTGCATGCCCTAGTTACGTAAGCAGTAATAAAAGAGGCCGCATAAGATGATCTACCTATAAATACACTTTATAAAAATATAAGATACTTGTTTTGAAAACCACAAGAAAGTTACAGAGGTCGCATGTCTCCCCCCCCCCACCATAAGAGACAAAAGATATCCCAAATTTACACCCAAAAAACATTAACAATTAATATGCTTTTACTTTTTATTTATAAATATATGACTTATGACTTTTTAAAATAAAAAAGACATTGTATGCATCAGTATGTAAACATATTTTTTTATTACTGATACAAATACTTACTTATCTAACTTTCTTAGTAGAATAAATCGTGTATTATGTAAAAAAAAAATATAAATTATTTGTAATATCTTGTTCTATGGACAGTATTGCAAGACTTTGTAGCCTTAATTCACTTATTGTGGAGCGAATATAATTTTTTTCAACTTCAGTTTGGAGAAGCTCCTTTCGCAAGTAGATACACTGATAGCAATTGTTGAAGAAATTCTTAGCAAAATTACAATGTTGGGTAAAGAATTTTCCTATATTTACTGTTGAATATATTTTAATAGATTAAGGGGGCACCCCCCCTTTTTTTAAAAAAACATAATGCCTCTTCCTGTAGTGTAGGTACAGCCAGGGCAGGTCTTAGGCAGTGGGCCCCGCGTTTTCATAGGCCCAACCTATCTTAATTTTCACTTACTATCCTTATTAATACATTATCCCTACCCAAACTGGGGCCCACTCAATCCTTTTCACATACTAAGCCGCATAGGGCCCCACTATTGCAAAGACCAACCACATGTACTGCCATTAAAACCAGGATCCTTTCTCTTTCAACCTCAAAGAATTCTTTATCAATGTAAATAAAGAAATTTTTTTGATGTTCAAATTTTTTATTTAGCAGGCTAGATGGTATTATACACGAAAATTTTCTTGCAAAGACATGTAACTCATCACCTCGTTCTTTTATTTTCTTTTATAATTATATCTGGGGATAAAAACATTTCTCGTTGTACTTCTTGCTCTAAACATCGAGCTACGTCTTATGAATTTTCCCCACTCCTATTTTTTTCTAATTCTAATTCGGCGTTCAGTTGACATCTCCAACTCTCTGTAACAGCGTTCTGTATAAGCACATACATTTGTTCCACGAATTTGGTTTGCATAGTTTGCATTAATTTAAAAAAGACGGTTTTCCATAATTTGAGATATCATAGAAAAGAAAAAAGATTTCATTGAACTGAGGAAAATTCCAGCATATGATCTCGTTTTACTAGTTACATCAGATGCCAATTTTTCCAAGACGCATGACATTTTTAAGTATGTCTTTTTCGAAATTATTTATGTTATTGTGGTGTTTATTAATGGAGAAATGAATTACCGTTCATTTTAAATGAATAACCGTATTTTAATGAAAACACAAGCTATTCGTGCTACTTTAATGCAATAAAAACAAAGTAAATTTAATTTTTTTTACCTTACAATAATTTTTTGAAAACTGAAACAGTAATATAACAGTAATATAAATTACTACTTGAAAGTTAAACACAATATTTGAAACACCATGTCATTTTAGCTTATCATTCTTGCGCATGTCAAAATTCAACGCTAAAACTGTCATGGCGATATTAATAGTACATATTATTTGGACAAGCGGTAATTTGTTGTTTTTTGTGCAGTTTTCTTATAAAAGCGCCATCTGTGACGTACACCGCTTAATTTTCCAAACAAATCGTTACCTTTTTTGAGCGATTTTAATTTTTTTAACGGTTTTGCATTAGTTATAACAACCACTATGTAATAAAACAAATGTTGCACGAATCCGTTAATTAAAACTCAAAATTAAGTTTCTTTTTGTTTCACCATTGTTTTCGCCTTCAAAAGAAAAAGGGGCAGTTTTCAGAACTGGCTTTAATTTTCAAATGCCCACAAATGCCGCCCGTTGTATGAGTGCCGCCCGGGGCGGACCCCCCCCCCCCACAGCCACCCTAGCTACGCCACTGGCTAACAGATACATCACACCAGCGAGTAACACACCCGCTGACAGATACATCACACCAGCGAGTATCACACCCGTTTAGTAGCTAACATAATGCTACTCCTGAAAAATACTCATCCAAACTCACCATAACAATTTGTGTACTATCATACACGCTTGAAATAATACATGCGCGACTCTAGGACAGAAAAAATGAAGCATACTATATCAATCAAATGGTACTAAATGTTCAGCGTATTGCAAATTACATCCACCAGATGAAACTAAATGTACAATGTCAACACGTACAAAAATGATAACAAATTTTCAAAAAAATGACTGCCGTAACATTAAATACATTTGAAATGGGTTGATAGCAAACACACATCTTTTTAAGTGTTATCACTACATTATACACTTGCTGTATTACTAATTATAAGCTGATAGCTGTGGTCATTGGTTTATGATATATGATTTTCCAGCAAGACTCAATAATCTTCTGTATAGAAGGAGCATCTGTAACAGATAAGATAAGACGCCGTTAATGGTCATAGTTGGCTTGGTGTAGCTATGAATGGCATGGGCCATTACTTATAGGACCACTCGAATCAACTGGGAAGTGTCGCCAACAGTCGTCATGTAATTGTCTCAATTCAACACTAAGTACAGAAAAGTTCGTTACATCTCACGAGAAGTCCTCTTATTGAGTGGTCAGAACACCAAAAATTTACTAGAAAACGAATAACATGATTCTTGAATGTGAGTCTTTTTGTTCGTTATTCTAGAATTTATAAAATAATACAGTAGAAAAACAACACAATCTATACACAGGACTTCTTTGTTGGCTAATGCACATCAGAGTGTAAAAGTGTTATTATGTGCGAGCTTTGATTCAGTTCCATAAAAAAGCAAGGAGTCTTTCCATGAAACTAATTACTAATACTCAGCCACTATCAGTCTTCGAATAAAATATGGCCAGAAAAGGATGAGAAATGGTTGAGAATGGCTGAGTTCTCGTTGAGCTGAATCCACACGTGATCTTCGCGAGATAATCGAAGAATGACTGTATTACTTCCGGTTCCGTGGCGGGCCTGCGCATCGCCGTGAAACGCCATCTGGTGGTCATTGTTCAACATTAGCCACCCGTAGGCCGTCTGGTTCTCCATGCTCAGCATGTGAATGGTAAACAAATAGGTTCCGTTGACCTGTAATGGATGAATTTAACTGAATGGTAAACAAATAGGTTCCGTTGACCTGTAATGGATGAATTTAACTGAATGGTTAACAAATAGGTTCCGTTGACCTGTAATGGATGAATGTAACTGTGAATGGTAAACAAATAGGTTCCGTTGACCTGTAATTGATGAATGTAACTGTGAATGGTAAACAAATAGGTTCCGTTGACCTGTAATGGAGTAATTTAACTGTGAATGGTAAACAAATAGGTTCCGTTGACCTGGAATGGATGAATGTAACTGTGAATGGTAAACAAATAGGTTCCGTTGACATGGAATGGATAAATTTAACAGTGAATGGTAAACAGTTATCATAAAATGAAGTGGGTGGTTTACACTGATAGTTTAGCTTAGGACAGGTACTGTTTATATTTGTATAACACACATACAGATCCAGTTAAGTCGCGATTCATTATTTCGATAAATCGGTTAAATTGCGGTAATTTCATGGCTCCCTATTTGTATGAGGTAACACAGCAAATTCACTCTAATATAAAAGAAATTTGGAAGAAAAAGATATTTTTTTACGTATGCATGTCTAAATAAATGATAATAATACGAAGGAAAAGTATGTTAATGTTAGTAACACAAAATATAAATTAATAATAAATTGAAGAAAAAAATAAATATTTTCTTAATTTTTATCGATCAAATCGATTTAAATTAAATTTTTAACGATTAATTGATTAATTAATCGTTAATTTCCGCTGCCTTAGTTTATATATTTGCAGGAGACACGTTCTCGTTGACTTAATTAGGTAGATATCCCCACTAACATTAAAGGACGATAACCGGCACATAAGGAAGGTAAGCCTTCCAATGTTTCTCAATGTTTGGCTGTTAGAGCCAGGCTACCAACTTAGCGATTGTTCTTCAAGTGGTAAAAGCAAGGTTACCTACTTTGCAATGGTTCTCCAAGTGTGGCCGCAAGAACCCGGTTAACCTACCTTGCAAATGAAATGAGACGAGTAGACGTCGAAGCTGTCTCCTAGATTGAGATGAACTTTGTCGAAGGTGATGGGCGTTTTTTGAGGCACGGGACCCAACGGCTCACTTCGGGTCACCGTAAAGGCAATGCGCGCTGGCTGCTCCCCCTTGGGGCCTCGTATTCCTTGTTCGCCAGCGGGGCCTGATAAGTGAGTGAATTAACATGTGTATCACATTCATTGCTTATTTGTCCTAGTGTTATCATGACTTGCGATCAGTTCGGCCCAACCGATTCATATTAGATATTACGTTTGTCTGTACCATAACCACATTCAATCGTTTGCTGTTTTAATCGTTGTCACTGTTAACAATATGTGCTGCCAGTTCGCACCATACAATTTCCCATATGTGTTAAAATGTATCCGTTTGACGATTTCTTTTTTTTTTTTTTTAAATTTAAAAGATGTGATTCTTTTGGAAAAAGCGAAAGATGTTTACGGGATCATTAACACTTTCAGAAATTCTTGATGGAATTTCAATTCTAGGCTTTGATTATCTCCCCTTCAATCACACCCCCACCCACCCAAAAAAATTTACCTCTTTCTCTCCTGTAACGAAGAAAGGTTGGGGGGGGGGGGGTACTTACTTCGATTTGAAATTTTCTGTTGACCCCATTTCCGGAAGCTTGCTCAGCAAAGCTTTCATGTTGGATTGGAGTATCTTTCGGTCTACTTAGCTACATTAGAATTATTATTATTCTTTTTTGCCGATGAAGATTAAGATTATCAGTCGAGTTAAAAAATATACATCTGGTATGATGTCTCTTTTGAAATATTCTGGGTTTGTCGTATAAGCTGGGCTCACAGCGCTTCATATAAAAATAGTTACACACTTCTGATAAACAATGCATTCAATGTTAAACATACATATCATAAAACGACATAAAAGTGTACGCAAGCTACTTTAACCATTTAAAATTCAAGTGACGCCACTTGGGCTAAATGACGCAAACAAGGCCAGCAATAAGTTAAAGCCAGCTGCTACGTTCCTAGTGGGACGTGGTGGTCGAGACGTAGCGCTCTCGACTGTCATACCGATGGTCACGAGTTCGAATCCACACGAAGGTGAAGATTTGTTCCCGAGGCCTGAGGAGTCCCCGAGTCACCCAGCTCCGAATGGGTACCTAACTAGACAATAGTTAGGTGGCTGGGGTAATGCGTGGAACCCCTATAGCCGTGGCCTGTGACCGCTGCATCACTTGCCAACAGATCATCTCTCATGGTCTGTGGACGCAATTATCTTCTGGAGCGTCTGTATGTAGTTAATATGCTATGAATGTTTCTTTTTATTTATATATGTATTTTTGTTTCCATGTAAAGCGCTGTGAGCCTGGCTCCTTGCTGGGATACAGCGCTATATAAATCATCATTTTATTATTATTATTATTATTATGTCTAAGATAAGTGCAAGCACTACATGTGACGAACAAGAAGGGACATAACCTTCTCCTTGTAAAAAATAAAAATGGCTTCATAACACCCCATTTTTTGCGACTTCCCAATCTCAATATCGGACAACTAGTTTTTAAATCCTTTACATTATCTTGGGTCTCCTGTTTGCTTGCTTGCCGAAAAAACGTTGGATCTGTTTTTAACCCACTTCCTCGTAAGCTAGCGAGCTGAAATTTTGCAGGCAGACTCGAGCGATGATAAAAATGATGTTTCAGAATTTCAGATCGATCGAATTTACTTTAATTAAAGTAATGAAGTTTTAGATCAGTGGTTCTCAACCTTTCTAATGCCGCGACCCCCTAATACAGTACCTCATGTTGTAGTGACCCCCAACCATTAAATTATTTTCGTTGCTATGTCATAACTGTAATTTTGCTACTGTAATGAATTGTAATATAAATATCTGATATACAGGATGTATTTTTATTGCTACAAATTGAACATAATTAAAGCATAGTGATTAATCACAAAGACAAAATGTAGTTATATATAGGGAATTATTTATTTCAAATTACAAATAAATAGATTATTGTCTTGTAGCATGGGTAACAGGCTTAATATAACAACAGTAAACTACATTGCTACATTTTGTAACTGTATGCATACAAAGCCAACGTCAGTGTGAAGGTTGAGCTTGCTTCCTTCTCACCAGATCAGAAATTCTTGGGGCAGTCTTTGCAAGAGCACAGCGAAGATCATCTTCCACAGCAAGTCTACTTCTGTATTTACACTTGATAACCAACAAGCTGGAAAACCCTGTTTCACATAGATATGTTGTTGGAAATGGAAGAAGAAGGCGCAACACAGTCTCAGACAGAACAGGATATGACTGCAAATACTTGATCCAGAATTTGATAACTGGCATTGTAGAAAAATCAGTTTTCGCTGCATCGCTGTTAATAAGTTCAATGAACTCCTCTTGTGCTGTCTCAGGGACATCTTCAACTTTAACTGTGAAAGGGCTTCTGGCAAGTGCAAATGGGTTGTCAGGTAGATTTGGAAAGTATGACGAAATTTCATCTTCAAGCATGTGCAAGTGTTCTTTCACAGAAATAGTTAGTTAGTTATTTCCTCTCGGGCCGAAGACGGCACATAGGGCAGAAGTCATAGATTTCCATTTGTGACAATCCGTTGCTATTTGTATTAAGTCCTGGTTATTTCTTAGACCCATGGTTGAGCTTTCTCTTATGTTTGTTCTACGCAGGGTTTCTTTTGGTCTTACTTGTTTTCTTTTGCCTGTTGGTGTCCACATGAGAGCCTGACGTGGGAGTCTTCTCTCGTCCATTCGAAGAACATGACCGATGTAATTCCATCGTCTTCTCCTTATAAAATTTGACACATATTCTTGGTTGGTTTCTTTTCTTATTGTTTCATTTGATTTGAAATCACTCCATTTTATATTTAAAATTTTTCGGAGGCATTTGTTTTCGAATGCAACTAATTTTTTTTCTATATATTTAGTGGATTTCCAGCTTTCGCATCCATACGTTAATACAGGGATTACACAGGAGTTGAAAAGCCTACGTTTTGTATGCTTGCTAATTGTTCTTGATCTCCAAATATTTGTAAGTTTGTTAAAAGCACTTGACGCCAACGCAATGCGAGTCATTATCTCTGATGATCACATTATCTCATTATCACAGAAATGATCATCGTAATTCTTTTGTCTGGTTCAATGCCATTTTCCTCAAAGAAAGCAGATAATGTAGGCAACATGTAAATATTATTTTTATCCATTTTTTTCCCCCCAAAGCTGAAGTTTCATTTGGGAATGATCGAATCTTTTCAGACAAATCAAGGCAAGTTGCATTTGGTCCTTGCAGTGATAAATTTAACCCATTCAAGATGGTAAAAATGTCAACCAAGTAAGCTATTTTCAGCAGTTCACTTTTATCACTGACAAGTGCTTCGAATTGCGGTCTTGCCTTCTGAATAATTTTTTTTTGAGTTCATCACGGAGCTCAAAAAACACGTTTCAAAACTTTTCCCCTTGACAACCATCTTACTTTAGTGTGAAATAGCAGCGCATTGTGTGGCGCATCCAGCTCGTTGCACAGTTGCGAACTGCTCACCTTTACAAAATTGACACAACTTATGACGGTTTTCATTACTTCTTGCAACCCTGGTGGCAGCGTCTTCGTGGCTAATATTTGCCTATGAATCATCCAGTGAGTTCCGATGACTTTTGGTGACTCATTCAGAACCAAACGCTGAAATCCAGATCGACATCCTAGCATAGCTGGAGCACCATCTGTGCATATACCACAAACCTTTTGCCAAGAAATCTGATGCTCTTTCAGAAATGAACCAACTGTATTAAATACATCATGAGTAGTAGTTGTTGTTGCAAGGGGTTTGCAAAAAAGAAACTCATCTTTAAAGCCGCCATCAATAATGTACCTCACGTAAACCAGTAACTGTGAACAGTTTGCCACGTCTGTAGATTCATCAAGCTGTAAACTAAATATTGGAAGTGGAGCAGATTTAATTTCCTGTATTACCTGGCCAAGAATATCAGCAGACATGTCATCTAATCGTCTGCGGACAGTGTGCTTGGATAAGGAAATTGCATTCAATTTTGTAACAAATTCGTCTCCGATCATAACTCGAACAATGTCTTTGGCCGCTGGCAACAGTAAATCCTCACCAATTGTGTGAGGTTTCATAGCTCTGGCGATTCTGAGTGCCACCAGATATGAAGCTTCAACAGCTGCTGCATTCTGTTTGTAGTACTTGCCACCAGTGTCATGTCTGGCTTTCTTGAGTGCATCAGCTTTGCTTCTAAAATAGTTATATCCCTGCTGGCAAAGCTCGGATGCTTGCTATCAAAATGGCGTTTTAGTGTGTTTGGCTTCATAGATTCGGCTGATAGAACTTCACAACAAATAACACATTGCGGTTTCTCAATTCCTGCCGTAATTATTGAACTAAATCCATACTGTAAAAAATCCTCACAATATTTTCTTTTCTTTTAGGCATCTTCTCTACACGATCCATTGTCATGGGATGATTTGTTATATAAATTTTAAAAAATATATGCAAATAGCGGATGAATTATAATTCAAGTGTTGTCCGATCTTACCTTCAACGGCTGTTCCATCTGCTGCAGCCATCCCTGATCCGACTACCACGCATGTGCGGTAGGTCAGAGGGCGCCGCTGATAAAACAGCCATCCGTCGCCTTGTGAGGCCGGAAGGCCTAGTGGCGCTCGGTGGCGCCCAATGCTGGATTCCGATTGGCTGCCTGCAGAGAAAGACCGGAGAGAGAGAACAGTGCCGGGTGCCCTGCTTGTGCTATGTAAGTTGCACCCGCCGCTCGCATCGCCGCACCCGCAGCGCCACTTCTAGGACACCCACAGTCTGAGCCCCGGCGACCCCCGGGTAAGGGCTGATCGACCCCCAAAGGGGTCGCGACCCCTAGGTTGAGAACCGCTGATTTTAGATTATCTGTATTTTATTTCTATGTAGCATGTGCGTATTATTAAACCATTGCTTCTCAAACTTTTTAGTATGGCGGACTGGCAGGAATTTTTTCACTGCACTATCAACCAATGAACTATTTTCACTGTACATACATTGCAACAAAATGTTATGTATTTTATTTATTTCATTTCATGTGCTTATAACCGAAAAATTGACATATTCTATAGAGTTATTTGTAATGGTTGCAAATAAGGGACTTTAAATATATTTATGTGTCCTTTCTTGATAACTTCTGCCGACTGGTAGTGGATGCCATGCGGACCGGCACCTGTCCGCGAACCACCACTTTGAGAAGCACTGTATTAAACGACCTTTTTTATAAATATATTTTCCTGTTGCGGTGTGTATTATATTGACGATACTTTTGTATAATATATTTCCGATCAGTAAATGTAAAAGCTATTAATTGCTGATCCGTCGCGCGTTGTGCACTATGTTTAACATATTTTAATAACCTTTTCCCCGTTATCAAATCGAGCTGAAATTTAGCAGGCAGACTGCTACAACGCATAAAGGAACATGCCCTTCCAACTTCAATATTAACCAAATATTCATTTTCTACACATAAAAACAGCATGTTTACTCACACTTTATTTAGATTTAATTGTCTATGTTCAGTATGTACCTTACACCAGTAGCATTATTGTATGCACGGTTTAGCACTCCACCCAGTTTATATGAAGTCATACAATACCAATGATTATAGTTCGTCCAACTAGAATAGGTTGACTCACCTACTGGCCCTTGGGGCCCCAAGTCACCCTTGACCCCCGGTAAACCTGTTGGACCACAGTCTCCTTTGCTGCCTTTTCTTCCTCGGCTGCCCTTAGGACCCATCGGGCCAGTTTCCCCTCGCATTCCTGGATTATAGATAGAAAAACTAATTTATTACGGACTATAAGTATTGTGATTTATGTTGGGATATTATAAACAGAAATACTAATTTATGAGACTGACAGTAGTGACATATTCATTGGCCCCTTCATCCCCCCTCTTTCTAATTGTGATACATGCTCAGGTTATTCATAAATAAATAACTCATGGGAGATTCCATAAGTTATGATAAAAAGACGATGAAATAACTGTAATACTAATATTATAGTATTTGACCTGTAAATATGGCATCCGTCAGTCAGTGTGAAGCCCATATGAGGGGTAACTCTTGATTATTTTTTAAAAATTCAAAATTTAGTCGTAAAGTAATAAACATTTTGGCGTCGAGATTAAATGAGCGTGTTGTTTCATCTTGCCGTAAAATATATTATGACATTGCCTCAATATTTGAGCTTATAATAATTTGTGAAAATGAAAAGTATATAAGAAATTGCGTTAAGATTGAGGCTAATTGGTTGCACTATTACTATTATTTAGAGGGGCACCTTTGTGAAATTTTAAAGGGAATAAAAAAAAAAGAATATGAAAATATTCATATTTCTATTATGCCGACCCCATAGCGTAGCACGCTTGTTGATAATATAAGACCTGTAAATATATGGCATTGATAATATCTGACCTGTAAATATATGGCATTGATAATATCTGACCTGTAAATCCTTTGCTGCCCATTTCTCCCTTCTCGCCTTTTCCTCCCATCTGTCCATCTTGACCCCTCGTCCCGTGGTGGCCCGGTAGTCCAGGGATCCCCTGGGGTCCCGGTAGACCCCGACAGCAGTGGTTGCATTGGTCATCACTCTTATGACTGTTGTAGTAGGTGGCCGAGTGTAGAGTTTGGGGCAGTAGGAGGCTGACCAGCAGAACTGACAATAGAGACATGTTCACGTACCTGTGAGGAGGCATGGGTTAGTGAGAATTAAATTGGTGAGACTGGCAATAGTGAGACTGACAGTGGTGCATGTTCACGGTACCTGTGAGGGAGACATGGGTTATTGAGACTGACATTGGTGAGACTGGCAATAGAGAGACTGACAGTGGTGACATGGTCTCGGTACCTGTGATGGAGTCATTGTTTAGTGAGACTGACAGTAGTGACATATTCATTGGCCCCTTCACCCTCCCTCTTTCTGTATTTAGGTGTTGGGGGGGGGGGGCGTGGTTTTGTTAAGTGACTGCGGCAATAGTCAATAGTGATATGTTCACAGAACCTGTGGTCGAGAAATCAGCCCCAGAAATAAGAGGCTCTCAGTCCAACAGTACTATCATGGAGCATTTCTGAATATGCTATCAAAGCATGAACATGACTTTAGTGGTCGAAATGTTTGTAGGATAACACTGGACCGCATGTGGTATACAGTATATAGTATACAGTTGTAATAAGAATCGAACTAAACTCGAAACGAACAAACCGTACTCAAAACTAATCGGCCACCGAACCCAACCCTAATCCCGAATCACAGTAAGAACCAATGGCAAGGTCGTTGGAGAACACGTTGAACGAATATGTCTAGCCAATAGTGAGAGGTCGTATGGTTTTTAAACCATTGGTCACATGCTCATTGAACCTATAGCTATAAAGCCATTGTTCACGTGGTCAAAGTAGTAGGTCAGATGGGCGTACCGACCTATAGGACGCATGGTAAAAAAAGCCATCGGTCGTATGGGCCAGAAAACCATGTCTCGGTATGGTCAAAAATTCCGTCCCCGTATTTTTTCATACAACAGAGATCCCTACATTTGTATTTATATTAGGGCTGTTATCGATTAATTTAAATGAAATAGTTAACTTTAGAAAAATTGCCGATTAATTATTCGATAATTTTCATTAAATCTAAAAATAAAGATGTATGACGTCATTAAACAGAAAATTTTCAAGGGAAGTAACAAAAACCGGCAATTGATATTTTTTTATTGAGGTATTTCCGCTGTCTTAAAGACTAGTCTGGACTAAATTTTGTTTTTTTCAAATCAACAAACAAAAATTGAAATTTAAGTTATGCATACCATGGAAAAAACTGCATAACAATGGAAAATATTGCTAAGTCTCATTTCTCAAGTGTTATTTCAAGGCATGTTACATAAAGGTCCTAGACTATAAGTTATTGAAAAATCATATTTGAAATTACAATTATTATTTAATTTTTAAAATTAGAGAATCAGGATTTGTTATTAACATATTACAAGTTTAAGTTTAACTTAATATTTAACTATTAAAAAAAAATCAGTATAAATTTGTAAAACATAGTTTGCAATAAAAATAAGTTAAATAACACATTAAAGTTTAGGCACTTGGATGAAAATTTCAAATAAATTTTTTAAATATAAAAGTAACACAGCTTTATAGAAATTGTTTGATGATTAACAAAAACATAAAGATCATCTTTTTTATCCCTAGTGGTTCAAAAGTTATGAATTTTTTCTAAGACCTCATTATCACTTTTTTCACTATGTTTTTTCCTTCACATTTTGTGCCCGTTTATGGCATTTTAAAAAATGCCAATAATTTAAGTATTTAATAATAAAAAAATATTGGTAGGAGATATCTTGAAATATAAGTAGTTCAATATAATGTCAATGAATTTAAATTTTGTCTTTGTTAATTTAGTAAAAACAATGTTTGATTTTTTAAATTTTATTTTCCTTATAAAACAGCTTATTTTAAAGCTTACACTTAAAACAATATTTTAAAAATATTTTGTTTAATTAAAAAAACCCTATTATTAATTAGACTATTAATTATTTATAAACGCAAATCCCTCGTTTATCGCGAGAGATAGGTTCAGAGGCCGGCCGCGAAAACTGAATATCGCCAAGTTAAGCAATACAAAATTAATAGATACTTATGTAGGCATATACGTATGTAGGCATATATTACGTGATGATGTTGATGAATAAGATGTGCAGTAAAAATTGATAATTATGGCTGTATTATACAGTCATCACCTGCGCAGTAAAAGTAAACGCAATAATCTTCTATAGAAGGAGCGCCTGTAACATATTAGAAGATAAGACAACTCTTCAGACGCGGTGACATTTCCTGAGGCAACTCTTTCAATACTACTATTGCTCTAATGTTTCAAGATCCACCAAAAGTAAATAGCGAGAAAAAATGTATTTATATATTTAAAATCCCAATAAAATTAAAAGATTACGAACTTTGATTTTACAACAAATCTCTGAAGCATTGAAATAGGGCAGTGGAAATAAACAATTAAACAGTCGATTAATCGTTAAATTTTTTAATCAATTAACATTAATTTGATATATAAATTCGATTAAAATTTTAGAAAAATTTATAATATTGTTTTTACCCTATTAATTGAACACATTTTTAGTCAGTACCAGCCCTTATTAAAATATATATTTAGAAAACATTAAAGATTAAACTAATTATTTTATTTTTTACGCCCTTACTCCTTCGCACAAAATCAGCCCCCCCCCTCTCTCTCTCTCTCTCTCTCTCTCTCTCTGTGTGTGTGTGCGCGCGTGCGTCCGTGTGTGCCCGAGTGTAGGTATTTATACGTGCGCGAGCGAGCCCATCGAGCGATCACTGTGACATGCACGTGTTTTTTAGATGAACAATCTGATTGGAGAGGAACACAATTTTGGCCTGACCCACAGTTTTCCCGGCAAGCCGAGACTCAAAGTACACAGATGTCTAGCATCAACGACAAATATTGATTTCAGCTCGATTACCGAAACTGATGAAAAGTGTCGGCCTGGAACGGGGCTCACCTCACGTTTGGTCCACTCAAGAAGAAGGGACATTTCTTTATGTTTGTACGATTGGTCCACTCAAGAAGAAGGGACATTTCTTTATGTTTTTACGTTTGGTCCACTCAAGAAGAAGGGACATTTCTTTATGTTTGTACGTTTGGTCCACTCAAGAAGAAGGGACATTTCTTTATGTTTGTACGATTGGTCCACTCAAGAAGAAGGGACATTTCTTTATGTTTGTACCTATGGTCCACTCAAGAAGAAGGGACATTTCTTTATGTTTGTACGTTTGGTCCACTCAAGAAGAAGGGACATTTCTTTACGTTTGGTCGTTTGGTCCACTCAAGAAGAAGGGAAATTTCTTTATGTTTGTACGTTTGGTCCACTCAAGAAGAAGGGTCATTTCTTTATGTTTGTACCTATGGTCCACTCAAGAAGAAAGGACATTTCTTCATGTTTGTACCTTTGGTCCACTAAAGAAGAAGGGACATTTCTTTATTTTTGTACCTATGGTCCACTCAAGAAGAAAGGACATTTCTTCATATTTGTACCTTTGGTCCACTCAAGAAGAAGGGACATTTCTTTATGTTTGTACCTTTGGTCCACTCAAGAAGAAGGGACATTTCTTTATGTTTGTTAAATAAAATTGTGTTTATTGTGTATGGCACAGGTCGTGTGTGGTTGATCGTGTGGGGCACAGGTCGTTTGTGGTTGATTGTGTGGGGCACAGGTCGTGTGTGAGTGTTCGTGTGGGGCACAGGTCGTGTGTGAGTGTTTGTGTGGGGCACTTGTCGTGTTAGTGTTCGCGTGGGGCACAGGTCGTGTGTGAGTGTTCGCGTGGGGCATATGTCGTGTGTGAGTGTTCGTGTGGGGCACAGGTCGTGTATGAGTGTTCCTGTGGGGCACAGGTTGTGTGTGAGTGTTCGTGTGGGGCACAGGTCGTGTGTGGTTGATTGTGTGGAAGGAAAATTTGTGCAACAAAGAATTTTGTTGTTGATCTGTCTCTAATATTTTCATAATATCTTGTATCAATCTTTGGTAGTTGTCAGGAATATATCCAATAAATTTGTTTTTAATGAGACTCGCCTTAATCAAACGATTAAGTAATGAACATATTACATTAATAATCCCATGATTTTCTGTATCACTGGCTTATGTATAATTACTATAATTCCTGTGCTGGGCATTTTAATTTTTTTCTTCAAAACAATAAACAAAACTAATGCGGCAACACAAAAGGTTAAAAAAACACAATAATACAACAAAAGAACAACGTTGTTTAGGCGCAGTGGAGGGCTTCAAAGCCAGATATTTGTAGCTCAAAGTCTTGCTTTGATTTCTCGGAACTTTGGCTGCAGGCCAACCTCATTATAGCCGGCTTTTCTCTCACACTACAACTAAGGGTCAGCTCGACCTGTAATATCCGATTTGGTAGACACATGGTGACACGACCCCATTTGGTAGACACAGAGTGACACGACACCATTAGGTAGACACAGAGTGACTCGACACAATTTGGTAGATATCGTGACACGACACCATTTGGTAGACACATCGTGACACGACACCATTTGGTAGACACATCGTGACACGACACCATTTGGTAGACACATGGTGACACGACACCATTAGGTAGACACATGGTGACACGACACCATTTGGTAGACACATGGTGACACGACACCATTTGGTAGACACATGGTGACACGACATCATTAGGTAGACACATCGTGACACGACACCATTTGGTAGACACATCGTGACACGACACCATTTGGTAGACACATCGTGACATGACACCATTTGGTAGACACATGGTGACACGACACCATTTGGTAGACACATGGTGACACGACCCCATTTGGTAGACATCGTGACACGACACCATTTGGTAGACACATGGTGACACGACACCATTTGGTAGACACATGGTGACACGACACCATTTGGTAGACACATGGTGACACAACACCATTTGGTAGACACATCGTGACACGACACCATTTGGTAGACACATCGTGACACGACACCATTTGGTAGACATCGTGACACGACACCATTTGGTAGACATCGTGACACGACACCATTTGGTAGACATCGTGACACGACACCATTAAGTAGACACATGGTGACACGACACCATTAAGTAGACACATGGTGACACGACACCATTTGGTAGACACGACACCATTTGGTAGACACATGGTGACACGACACCATTTGGTAGACACATGGTGACACGACACCATTTGGTAGACACATCGTGACACGACACCATTTGGTAGACACATCGTGACATGACACCATTAGGTAGACACATCGTGACACGACACAATTTGGTAGATATCGTGACACGACACCATTTGGTAGACACATCGTGACACGACACAATTTGGTATATATAGTGACACGACACCATTTGGTAGACATCGTGACACGACACAATTTGGTAGACACAGAGTGATACGACACCATTTTGTAGATATCGTGACACGACACCATTTGGTAGACACATGTTGACACGACACCATTTGGTAGACACATCGTGACACGACACCATTAGGTAGGCACATGGTGACACGACACCATTTGGTAGACACATGGTGACACGACACCATTTGGTAGACACATGGTGACACGACACCATTTGGTAGACACAGAGTGACACGACACCATTAGGTAGACACATCGTGACACGACACAATTTGGTAGATATCGTGACACGACACCATTTGGTAGACACATCGTGACACGAAACAATTTGGTAGACATCGTGACACGACACCATTTGGTAGACATCGTGACACGACACCATTTGGTAGACATCGTGACACGACACCATTTGGTAGACATAAAGTGACTCACGACCCTTACAAGTCCTGGAGGAAAATATCTTAAACCAATTTTTTTATTTAGTGAACTAATAATTAAACGAAGAAGATGATTTTAACAATAAAATTGTGATTTTAATGTACTTTTAGCCGACACTAACGAGTAATACCAATATTGAAATAGTAACTCACCAACTAAGACTATCTTGATTGAAATATTAACAGCGATGAAGCGTCATTGCTTCAACCTTACATGTACATTTCCATATAAGGTCAAGTTTATTTGTAAAGCTATCAAATAGCTAAAAGTTCACGAAGTCGCGAGCAAACTTCAATGGGAGACAATCTTTTTAAAGTTAGCTACTCTGACTACTCTGTTTAAAAACGAATGTCTAAAATGTTATTAATTTCAATATGACATTTTCTGTATCTCTAATGGTCCCATAAATAATCCTTCAATCCAACCCTTCGACCTTTGATCCCATCCTAAAACAGAAAATTCGTGAAAACTAAAACCCTTGTTCCCACAGAAAAATAATATACATCATTCCTACACCAGGACTTGCATGGATTGTTCTAGATACAGTTGATGTCTGATGTACAAGTAAATAGAGTTGTTGTTTTTTTAACACCGCTCTGTTACAATGTTATCATAACATCCATCATTCAACACTTATTTCTTTGTTGTGTCTCTTGTCCTGGCAAGAAGCGTGTCCAGAAACAAAAATTTAATCTTTTGGTTCTTTAACTTTCAAGGACAAACAAAAACGTGTACAGAGATCAGAAAATTGGAACACGCCGCAAAGGTTACCAACATCACAACTTTGGTTGAACGGAAAAAGCCGTAAAAAATTTAGGGTAAATTTCCTTTTAAAAAACCAACAAAGATCTTGAACAAATACCACTATCCTATTTATATATTTTCAACATTAAAGTAAGTCATAAACCACAACTGTTGTTTTTGACCACATCCATATATAAAACAACACTGAGTCACTCACCTTGACTAGTGTCCAGTGAGTGCCCGTCCCACTGTATCCTACGATTATCCCAGTTAACACCAATCCCGATGGTGAGCACTCGTCAAACCGTGACTAGCTTGTGAAGACGGAGCGCTGGACACAATGGACACTCGCCCTCGCTTGGGTGAAAGCATGACCCGTTCCAACAATCAATCCTTGTAATGAACTATGCCGCGATGTGAGATGAAAGCTTGACCAGTTCTAACAACTTATCCTTGTAAGGAACTACGCCGCGATGAGATATGTGCAAACTGCCACTAGATGCCGCCAAAAATAAGGCCACAAAGTCCTGTAAGTGTAGACTATATGCATGTCTTTGTTCCCTTTTAAAATAATAGTCCAGGTCACGGGTGCTGATATAGCCTGTTCATCTTCCAACTGCCTACGTCTGCTGGTAAAGAGCGACGACGAGAAAGAGGCAAACTGTCGCGTTAATAGAAAACTTAAACTAAACTAAAACGTTGCGCACCATTTACCTAATAAATTGTTTCGCGCCATTACCTACTCAATCGTGTATCACCATTTGCCTACACAAAAGTTGCACACCATTGATCTAATCTATTGTACACTATTTACCTTCTCAACTGTTGCGCACCAGCAGTTTATTTTATTGTCTGTCTAGAATTTAACGGCTCTCTTTCAGTTTGGCGAATGTTCATTTCAGTTTGTCGTATGTTCATTTCTTGTTGGGTCTTATTTGTCTGGCACACTCCAAGGACGACCCCCTCCCCCACTCAACAAGTGCTCTCCACAACTAAAATGCACGCTCATTAATTTCTAAGAAAAGCCCGCGCTCCTTTTTAGATCATCTCCCCACTTCTGCTGAAATGGTTTCTTTTTATCTCCCTTGGAGCTCTCACGAAAATCATGGAACCAAATAACCCGCCTTCCAATCCGCAGGCGCCGTTTATACAGATCTTTACTGAAAGCCTCTCGTCTGTTACAGAAGCAAGGTTACTGTGCTTTTAGACAGACACCGTTAATACAGAACTTAACTATGCGGCACCCGTCTGCTAAAAAAATCTGTGTCTGCTGTGCTAGTATCCGTGAAATCATGTCCACTTATTAGAAACTCTCTTCCTTAATGAGGTTCAATGTATCAATGTTCGTATTCTCGGCCGTTCGTTTCTTTGAGTTCACTCTTCTCTCGTTCTCACTGGTACCTCGTCCAGTTCTCGGTTTCCAGCTCTTTGCCACCCAAACAATTTTGCCTGTCTCGACGCCAGCACTCTTCTCTGTGAAAGTCGGTAAAAAGGCCGACAGACGGTTCCTTATGAAACGGCCAGTGATTGGCTGCCGGGCAGGAATTATCGGGATATAATCCGTTAAACAAAATACGGGTTCAATGTAGAGTTGGATATGCCGCAACACAGTCTTCCCCCGTCATCACCCCCTTCCCTTAGTTTGTCTTCAGTAACGTGTATAGGAGAAATCTTCACAGCTGATGTACATTGATAACACAACCCGAGATTGTGCTAATTGATAACACAATCTTAGATTGTGCTAATTGATAACACAATCCTAGATTGTGCTAATTGATAACACAATCCTAGATTGTGCTAATTGATAACACAATCCGAGATCGTGCTCGTTGATAACACAATCCTAGATTGTGCTAATTGATAACACAATCCTAGATTGTGCTAATTGATAACACAATCCGAGATTGTGCTCGTTGATAACAAAATCCGAGATTGTGCTAATTGATAACACAATCCGAAATTGTGCTCATACAAAGTGGGAGGGGTGAGAGGTGGAGGAAGGAGCGCTTCACATACCCCTACCCCATCACATCCGTCTTCTTCTCTTACCAACACCTCTTCTTCCCTTACCAACACCTCTTCTTCCCTTAACAACACATCTTCTTCCCTTACCAACACCTCTTCTTCCCTTACCAGCATTTCTTCTTCTCTTACTAACACCTCTTCTTCCCTTACCAACACCTCTTCTTCCCTTACCAACACCTTTTCTTCCTATAACAAAACCTCTTCTTCCTATAACAAAACCTCTTCTTCCCTTACCAACACCTCTTCTTCCCTTACCAACACCTCTTCTTCCCTTACCAACACCTCTTCTTCCCTTACCAACTACCTCTTCTTCCCTTACCAACACCTTTTCTTCCTATAACAAAACCTCTTCTTCCTATAACAAAACCCCTTCATCCCTTACCAAAACCTCTTCTTCCCTTACCAACACCTCTTCTTCCTGTAACAAAACCTCTTCTTCCTATAACAAAACCTCTTCTTCCTGTAACAAAACCTATTCTTCCCATTACAAAACCTCTTCCTCCCATTACAAAACCTCTTCTTCCCATTACAAAACCTCCTCTTCCCATTACAAAACCTCCTCTTCCCACAACAACACCTCTTCTTCCCATAACAACACCTCTTCTTCCCATAACAACACCTTCTTCTCTTAAAAAAGTTTCGTCTTTAAAAGATGCCCCACTCTGTTTGTTATAAAAGTTTGTCATTTCGCAAATAATTTTATCACAAAGTGAACATTTCGCCAAAAGTAAACAACATTGGATGTTAAGAAAAAAGTGAAATCAAATTGGAATTAGGGATTTTTTTTTTACTTTAGCTTTGGAGAAAAACCAATCTATACTTCTTTTGTACTGTTGACTGTAATTAACTCATGTGTGGCTTGGTATTGTTGACATTGGTGAGACTGTAATTAACTGAGTTGTAACTTGGTATTGTTAACATTGGTGAGACTGTAATTAACTGATGTGTAACTTGGTATTTTGACATAAGTGAGACTGTAATTAACTGATGCGTGACTTGGTATTGTTGACATTAGTGAGACTATAATTAACTGATGTGTAACTTGGTATAGTTGACATTAGTGAGACTGTAATTAACTGATGTGGGACCTGACATTGTTGACATTAGTGAGACTGTAATTAACTGATGTGTGACTTTGTATTGTTGACATTAGTGAGACTGTAATTAACTGAGGTGTGACTGTGTATTGTTGACATTAGTGAGACTGTAATTAACTGAGTTGTGACTGGGTATTGTTGACATTAGTGAGACTGTTATTAACTGATGTGTAACTTTGGTTTCGGTTGCCCGTAAGTCGCTGCTTGTCAGAGATCGACTAAGTTAATACGGCACCTCTCCCCCTTCCCCACAAACAGACTTATTCCGGTCAAACATTTCCGGTCAAATATACCCCTAAGAAAAGTCCGCATCACAAATCACGTGACTTTGACCTTGTTACACTAATTTTAACATCTCATTTCTGTGGTCAGAATTCTTCCTTCGATTCTCTATAAACTCGGTACCAGACAGATGCGGTTAGTCAGATCTGATGTACAAATGTGCAGTTGCTATAGAATATGATCATAAGTTTCTATAGAATATGGTCATAAGTGTCTATAGAATTTGGACATAATGTTCTATAGAATTTGGTCATAAATGTCTATAGAATGTGGTCATAAGTTTCTATAGAATTTGGACATAATGTTCTATAGAATTTGGTCATAAGTGTCTATAGAATTTGGTCATAAGTTTCTATAGAATGTGGTCGTAAGTTTGCTAATGCAAGGACGTCCAAAAAACGTCATTATGAAAACAGTATAACCTACAGATAAGTCATATTTAAGTATTGCAAAATTTCCTTTATGCATTTAGAGGAAAGTTTGCCAAATATCCCCTAATTCACAAATATTATTCCTTCGGTTTTATCACATCATTTTTGTTATTGTAATTTTAGTATGGGCCCACTATAAGGAACACTAAGAATTCGTCTGTATTGACAAATGGGATAGGTCTGTATAACACATGTAAATATTCTGTATTGACAGATGGGATAGATCTGTATAACACATGTAAATCTTCTGTATTGACAAATGAAATAGATCTGTCCAACTCATGTTTATCGCCTGTGATGACAATCTGGATACATCTTTAGAACACTTGGGACACTATCGTTCTTCCATTTCCAGCATTCACACACTTTCTGTTTCCTTTGGGGGAAACAATGTTTGGCCGCATGCTCGTGTCCATCAATTTCCGAGACATCTGGCGAGACTAATGTATGGCGTCGGCCCCAAGCGAGTCGCATTCAGTCGATTCTTTGGGATTTCTATTCTTCTGGGAGCACGTTTATATCATAGATTTCGTTCTTCTATTTGTGCCAAGGGGGAAAAAAGAGAAAAGATGTGGCCGATGCAAGGAGGCGGGAGTTAGATCAAGACTGCAAATTCATAAGTCATAACTGTAAAATTAATTAGGATTCTTGCTCGTGGAAAGACGCTTACGAATCCAAATCCACAATCCACCACGATTAAATCAACAAGGTGCTCTATCCTCAGGCCCTTTAAAACCATAAGGCTTGGTCCTATTCACCCCCTTACAATCCATAAGCCTTGGCCCTATCCACCCCTCCGATCCAGAAGCCTTGGTTCTATCCACCTCTTCCCCCACTCAAAGCTATAATCACCATTTCCTGTTGTATGCCCCATGCTTGCTGTCAATCAGTGCAATTTTCCACTTCCTAATTTCCCGTCTATTGCTAGCAGTGATTAGCTCTCACAATTTCACGA
>MUZC01001810.1:17556-38572 GCA_002072015.1 Radix auricularia | reverse complement strand
TTCCCCCATTTCTTCCCCTCAGTCCTACATACTCATACAACCCCTTCCCCCATTTCTTCCACCTCAGTCCTACATACTCTTTTACCCTAACCCTTCCCCCAGTTCTTCCACCTCAGTCCTACATACTCCTACACGACCCCTTCCCCCAGTTCTTTCACTATATTTCTAATATGGCCACAAAGTCCCTCCCCTTGATTCTGGACGTCATGAATGTATCCTAATCAACTGGAATTGTTTACTTTATTAACTTCATTTACTCCACGTTCGCGAAAGAAAAACACTGAATGGAACAATAAAAACAATAATAAATTTTTAATTTTGTATTCATACAAATTTGATATCGAGTTTTTATGATCAATACTCCATATGGTGCAAACAGTTCATAAATGAAACTTTAAAAAAATTGTTTTAACCTATATACAAGAGCGTTAGAAATTGTATCGTGGCAGACGATATTTAAAAAAAGAAACACTTCTAAATACTTCTTTTTAGTTTTCGTGCAGCCTTATAAATTTTGTGATAATTGAACACAAACTTATTGTGTTACAAAAATCTGTCGTCGAAGTTTGCATCATAGAAATGAGTTAATAATTCGGATTAGAGTATCTATTTTTATTTTTTATGGAGAGATTTATTCTCAGCGCTTGAGTAACCGAGAAACTTGGGAAACCGTAAACAACCAACTTTAGGACTCTATGAGGAAACTTCTAAAAGTTGTGTTATCTGTTAAGTGTATCAGAACATCAAGTTATGTTTAGCATCTGTTGAAAGTGTCACTGTTGTCTAACTCTGTTACCTCATAATTTTATCAGCAAAACTCGAACATTGGGGTAATAGATTGATGGATACAACTGAATGTTCAATAGGGACGCTACCTGGAAAGCTGTAACAATGAAGAGATTTTCTGAAGTGTTTGGAAAATTACATTTTGTGATCATCATCGCGTTGACCGAGTCGTGCTTTGTGAAGGAAACTGTGTACAGGCTGCAAGTTGGCTTTAAGCTAACAGGGGGGACCATTCTACAAAATGTGACAAAACAAGGTGGGTAGCTACTCTTGTTTCAAATATATTCATTTTTATTCTAAACGTTCGCTGGTATGTAATAAATGTATTAGACTAAAAGTCTTCTTGCGAAATCCTTTTTAAAAAATGTAAGCTTGATATTATAATTATTCGAGTTTTATTTAATTTGTAATTTTTTTAAAAATGTAGGCCCACACCTGAACTAAAACTAGTACACGGAAAACCGAGGCAAGTCAAAGCCAAGTTTCCGTCGAATGAGTCAAACAAGTTACTCCTACAGTGATGATGAATTGGATGCAGACAAATGAATCAAGAAATTGGGCTGAAAGTCTTAGATCTGTTATATTCCTGAAAAACCGTTCTTTTTACCAAGGCATTCAGCAGTCACCTTATGAGACCCTGTTCGGCTGCAAAGAAAAGTTGGGATCAGTACCTCAAATATTCTCAGAGAGGTGATTGATAATGTAGCTACGGAGGAAGACCTTAACAAGGAGCAACAAGACATGGAAAATAGTATAAATACAGGGAATGCCTCTAGAAATGGAGAAACCGACAAGCTGGTGGTGGAACGATAAAAAAGTTCCGACCAGTTAGTTGCCTGACTATAAACATGGGAAAAAGCTGTGTACAGTATGTGAATTTTTAAGATTAAATTTTGAGATTCCGGCGGCAAAGATCTGCATACAATATATGGAATCTGCAGTGAATCAGACTAAGGATGCAGACTTGCAGGCTTTGTCGTAATAAACTAGAAATCTGGAAAAAAAAGTATCTTATCTTAGATATACAGACTCTCCTTCTATGCAGAAGATAATTGCGTCCACAGACCATGAGAGATGATCTGTTGGCAAGTGATACAGCGGTCACAGGCCACGGCTATAGGGGTTCCACGCATTACCCCAGCCGCCTAACTATTGTCTAGTTAGGTACCCATTCAGAGCTGGGTGACTCGGGGACTCCTCAGGCCCCGGGAACAAATCCTCGCCTTCGCGTGGATTCGAACTCGTGACCATCGGTATGACAGTCGAGCGCGCTACCTCTCGACCACCACGTCCCAAGTACAGCAGCTCACAACAGTTTGCAAGGTCAAGCTCCGAAGATGCTTAGAAATGCAGATGTATAATTCCTAACAATTAAAGTTGTAGAAAACATCTGCGCTCGTATAACTGATAATGACAGAGGTCACTGGGATCCAAGAAGCGTTCTTGCAGTTGTTCTTAAAGTTGAGGATGGTTTCTATAAGATAGGAACAGAGCATGGTGTTCTCAAACAATCAATGTAATCAAGAAGTGAGTTTTCCCTTTTACATAAAGAACAGCTCAAACTAGAATCCGTGGGCACAGAAGAAAAATTATTACGAACCGTCATGTCTTCCCAATCATTGACTGGTGACCAAGGCTACACTCGACGCAATGGCATTATTAAGTGGCCGGCCATTTCTCGAAGTGGCCGGTTCCGAGCTTTGATCGAAACATATATATTATTTATATGTATAACTAGCAGACCCGTTGCACGTTGCACGATCTCAGTAAAAAGGAATATAAGAAAACACTGAAATGTAATTTTTAAAAACTAATTATGATAGAAACCTTCGCGGGAAATGTGAGAACAAATCTTCAAGTTTCCTAGCAAATGGATAAATAAAATAGTATTTTAAAGGCTTACAAAAGAAAAAGAAAGAAATTAAAGCCCTGGCACAACAACGAGTTATAATTTTAAAATATGTTATGGCTTTTGTATTCCAAAACTTATTAAATTATCAGAGCAATCAATTTAATAAAATAACAACTTCAAAGCTCGGTGACGCGTCAAAACGGCTCTGGATAGAACGGCCCTGAACAAATGGTCCCGACATAACGGTCCCGGTCAAAACGGCCAATGAATAAATGCCCCCCGGTCAAAACGGTCCCTGTCAAAACGACCCCGGCTAAACCAGCCCCATGCAAATCGGCCCTGGTCAAAACGGCTGCGGTCAAGACGGCCTCAGACGAATTGTTTGCATTTTTTTTTTAAAAATAAATCCTTTTGCAATTTAACCTTTCTTCAACCTTTTAACCTGTTAAGAAAGTGGTCCAATTGTAAAATTATTTCTTGTGATTTATGATATTATATCTTCTCAACAATTTTGATTTGCTACCATACAGAGTAAATTAAATAGTTTCTGGTGATTTTATTATTATAATTATAGTTTTTTTTTGGAACTATCGGTGAGTAAAAAGACTAATATAAAAATTAAGTCTATTCTTTTAGTTCAGGACCGATTTGTCTGGGGCCGTTTTGACAGGAATGGAAAGATTTCATTGACGTTTAGCATTTTATTATGGACTAAACTTAAAATAAATTATTCTGTTTAGTCCATAATAAAATAAAATAAAAAAGATATCTAAAACAATGTGTGCTGTTTTATTTTGTATTAAAATAAATTATTCTTACAAAATAAAACAGCACACATTGTTTTAAATATCTTTTTTATTTACATTAAAAAATAAAAAAATGACATTAAGTTTTTTCTGTTCTTACAGACATGACAAAAAATATGTGTGCAAGTCTATGTTCCAAAAGTTCATGTAACAGTGCAACCTACAGTTGCTCCAAGAGCCAATGCCTGATGTACAGTGATAAAATCTATGACAACACCGTGAAATGGAGTGTCGACGACTTATGGACAACGTTATATAAATATGAGACTAGTAAGACAGTTAAAATAAAAGTTAAATGACATTTATTACATTTTGAAAAGTGCTGAATGAGTGTTGTTGTGATAAATAAGCATTAATATATTTTGCCACTGAAGTGAAAATGCCCTAAAGAATTCAAATAAAATACAAAATACACTTTTTATGGTCTATACCATTGTCCACACTTTTTTTTTTATTTCTCTGCTTAATTGTTTTTTTCCACTGGTAGAACACGTGATATGTCATGTACATTTAATTAAATACTCCTGATTAATTAGCTTTTATTGTTTCTACTTTATGATTGACGAGGATCATTCTTACAACATTAGAAATGTTTTGGCAGCCATGTGTGTCCTTTGATGGCTTGTTAGCCCTGGTCTTCCCCGAAAGCTGCGACCACATGTCGGAAAGGAGTTGGTTGGGATGCCATCAGGAGGGTTTCAAGCACGATCCTTACTGGCCTGTCGTCTGGACTTGGCAGCCCGTTGTATGTTTGCCTCACAGACTGGTGTGCCGTTTCGACAGATTAGGCACCGGGAGGTTCGGTCATTGGCTGCTGCTGCCTCCCGGGAGTCATGCCCAATGTCACGGTTTGCCATAGAAGAGCCTCTTTCGGGCCGATGGTCTGGCAAAAGCATGCCGTGCCCCGCCCATCGTATTTGCACTGCATGAGGCTTACGTACATACTTCCTAACCTGAAAAGTACTTCAGTTGCTAGAACTTTTCCCTATCATTTAATGTTTAGAATTTTTCTCTGGCTTTTGGCGTGAGAGTGATTCAACAACCTTGCATGGCGTTGGCACACAGTCAATGCTCCACATGCGAACAGTAGAATAGGGGGCCCTTCAGCTTTGTATACTTTTAGTTATGGTTTTATGTTGGGTTACCTACCTTTTATTACAGGCACTGTCATACAGTCTACCAATTGCTGCACTGGCCTTCAAGATTCGCACGTTCAACTCCTCATCTATTTGGGCTCTTCCAGACAATATTTAGTTGTACTAATGAAGGCATTTTCCAAATTTTCGTCACTTGTATTTGTCAATTAATAAAGCTTTACTTTTATTGAATTAATAATACATACAGTTTGATCTTTTTGTACTTAAGGTGAAATTAAACGAATATTGATTTTTTAAATAGTCAAATGAGACCTTCAAGTACATTAAATATCACGACTTAAGCAAAAGACAAAAAAAAAATATTTTAAAAAATCAAAATTTAGAAATTGTCATGTATTGAACGATAAAAAAAATTCCCGCAACAAAGAGAAATATTTCTTATTTGTAAATCCCTTATATTAACTTCACCGTCTTATCGTTTTATATTTCTGTTGATCTGTCTCTTTCTGTCGCGGAACCGCGGAAAAAAAGAGTAAAAATATGACACTTTTCCCGGAATCCTATCAACTTGAAAATTTCCACGTAAACTTGTGTCGCCTAACAATGCATGTTATAAAAATTTCGGATCAATCGATTGTACTGTAATTAAATTAATGAATTTTTAGTTTATCTCTATGTATCCCTATTTATCATGCTATATTTAGACCTCCACGGGTCACTGGAGTTTCACTCTTCACTCCAGCCCTCGATGATCACATCCCCGTGTTTTACAGCACGGGGAATTCAGTCACGTTCAGTATGTCAATGTTTATGCTTGTGTGTCTTGCGGTGCGTATTATATTGAACATAATCAATACTTTTATTTATGTGTCATGTATAAGGGATTTATAGTCAAAAACTTTGTTTTTAACCAGATATTTATTAAGTTATTCCTTAAATTCCAATCACCAGTGTCTGTAGTTAATCACGGTGACTGGACACTAGTTATGAGAGCACAGAAGCACACGAACCAATCCGTACACGATAGATGGCTGGCGACCAACTCAAAAGATGACCATCCCGTGTCACCAGACCTGCCCGTCCACTGTTACAGACTTGATACATTAGGATTCTGTCCAAGACATTTCAGAAGTCTTATTTTGGACCAATGGAGCAACATTTCTCAGGTGTCGCCTTTTTTATTTAGTGTTTAAAGTACTTATTCAAATCTCACTAATAAAATACACTGTAAATCAGAGACACGGGGCAGATTATTTTTCTGTGTCTTCATTTAAAAAAGTGACTTACATTATTTTTTAAATACAATCAAAAACCACTACCTTACAAAGCCAAATTTTACAGATTAAGCTGGCCTCGTACACCAACGGTACAGAGATGAACTACATCATTTTTAACGGCACTGGGACAAACGTCAATGATTGGTTCCGTCAAGATAGGATCATTGAATCTTCCTGGACATCGATGAAAAACAACACGTTCATTGAAGAGTTTGACATTGTAGGGTAAATATTAGTATCATGAAGGGGGAAATTTAATAATATGAATTAGAAAATTCACATGCTCAAAATGAATGCACTAGGAAAATTCTGTAGATCTCTTATTTAAAACACAAGACCAATGAATATATCTGGGACAAAATAAACTCTGTTTTGGGTCGTTAAGAAACCATTATAAAAAAATTAACTCAAGTAACTGAATCAGATTCCACTGAACATATTAAAATACTGGCTTTCAATTTCCATACAGTGGCATCATTTCACCCCCAAATAAGAGAAGATTTGTCATCAATGATTATCGAGGCTGCTACAGTGATGTTACGTACTTTCAAATTATCGATACCAACTACGACATGTGTCAGAGTTACTGGCCCCTGTCTACTGTCACATTTCCACAGATCATGTACTCACCTCTGGACGGGATGGTTAAAATATACAAGACACCAAAAGGTAAGATACTCTGGTATGAAGTGCTGATTTGAGGTCTTGACGCCCTGGTCTGTCCCCTTGTCAGTAATGAGCTGATGCAGCTATGGTTTAATTATGAAATATACCCTTATTCATGTACCTGTGTCAGCACTAACCAAGTGCATACAGACTTGGGTCAAAGGTTAAATTGTTTAAAAAGTTATCTGTTACAGACGCTCCTTCTATAAGAAGATTATTGCATGCTAATCTTATCATTGCGTCCTACACTTAAAGTTTTTATATGTTACCGGCTAAGTTAAATTACATATTGTTTACAATGCATTCGATTTGCTTTTTGTCGTTTAATCAATTCCACAATGTGTCCAGTTGCCTTGATTACATACTTTACTTTTAAAGTAAATAATTACAAAGTATTCAATACTTTACCGGGATTTTCAAGTCTTAGATTTGATCTTGCTTGTTTCTCGCAAGTTTTCGGTTGTTTTAACGCAATTTCACATGGTATAAATTGCGTTTGTATATTTAAAATGTCTGTCGAGCGTGCACATGCAACTCTTCCTGAGCCATAGTAGATAGAGGGTTTGGGTCTTTTGCAAATATGATAAGGAGGCCCAAAGGATGTGCAATGGCCAAAAAATGGAAAATGTAAATTAAAAAAAATAAAAAATGTCAATTTTTCGCCAACCATAACATCTATCGGGCTGCAATAAACGCCAAACGATAGCTAATAATATTTAGAACAATGTTGAAGAGGAATTTCTGAAAATTGCTGAACCCTCGTAATTTAGCAGTAATTTTTTGAAAACAAATGTTTCGTTTACTTTCAAAATTATTGATTTTAAATCCCTTTTAATTTCATATAGTTTATTATAGAATGATAATTAATGCGGTTTTCCGGTTTCGTGAATGCTTTTTTTACATTGTGACGTGGTGCGCATTAGATTCTATATTGTCATATTCTTGCTGTGATGTAGCGTGAGGGGATATGACGTCATATTGTGTTTAGTTTCAGAATAACTGAGCTTTTGAATCGACTTTTAATGTATTCCAGAATAAGATTCCTAGAATAAAAAATAGGAAATTATTTTTAGGAATTTGCGTTTACTCTAAATGCTCATTCCAGTTTTTATTACTTGTCTTAAAAGTGGCGATAAATTTTAGAATCTAAATGGATGACATTAAAATGTAAAATCATAATTGGACCAACTTTTTTTTATTGCTATTATTAAATTTAAAGAAAACACACTTTTTAGCGACATGTAGATCTATGTGATTTCTATAAAGATTTAAATGAAATGTGTGTAACAGAAATCAACAAAATGATGACAGCACAGCTAAATATACATATTTGAAATATGTCATGAAAACTAGAAAGCATACGATATCTAAGAATTATGAAATATTTACTTTAAATTAAAAAAAACAACAACACATCATTAAATAAAAACTCTAATGACGATGAAAGGATTAGATCTATACCCAAATGAGAAGCAATCAGATTATACTTTTTGACTACTTAAACAATTTAACAGTAATTTTAATTTAACAATTATCTCAGTCACCCTCAACAGCTTCAAATGATACAGATTTTAATTTATCTTTAACATTTCTCTCACCAGAATACAAGTTTGCAGACGTGATGGCCATCTTTGTTAAGATGTCAAGTCCGTAGACTACTATTAAAAACTGACTTAAAATTCTCGTTCATGTTTAATTTGTCTTTAATGGTATTCATACAGCCAATGCGTAAATTTAATAAATGCTTCAAATGAGGATTATTGACGATAAAATGATTGATTTCATCGTCAGGTTGAAACTGATAGTTTTTTGTATTTAAGTAAACATTCCATAACTTTGAGACCAATGATCTGATTTCAATCAATCGTTTTGACATTGATTATTGATAAGGGCTGCATGCCACAATATCCTTGTAAGTATTATACCAGTGTTACAGTTAAAATCCTTGTACAGATAAAAGTTGGGATTATACTGACCCAGACCAAAATAAATTCAGGTGCATAACTTGCTAGGATAGATTAACACCATTGTTTGTTTAAGTAGCCAGTACAGACTACGACCAAAGCAAGATTAAGAACCCCCCCCCCGATGATCTGTTTAGTCTGCAGCAATAAAAATATCACTAAATACTTTTTGGAGGTTCAGTATTTAAGAGAAGCCCAGTGAGAAAATCTTGGATTTACATTTTAAAATGTTATACACTTGGAATTTTATAGCTAAACGAGAGAAAATAATATCTTTTCTATTAAAGACACTCCTATACAACAGATTATTGCGTCTCACCGTATTTGTCTAGTAATAATAATAATAATAATAGATTGGTAATTTATATAGCGCTGTATCACAATAAGGAACTGGGCTCACATCAATTTACATGAAGGTAATAATGTAAATATAAGTAATAAATTATCATTCATATCATAATACAGGGGTGGATTAAGACTGCACATGGCCCCTTGCTGCAATCAAACGGGGACCCTATCCAGTCATCGTCACTTTAAAGAAATAATTGCTAGAAGCTATTGTAAGACTGTAACTAAATAGTTCATTGGTTCCTTGCTCATGGGTTGTCTGTACTACGGGAACGGCCTTCCCAGCCAAACATTTTAAACAGGAAAAAAACAAACACTGAAGTGTTAACCGGTATACTAAAATTGAGTGTAAAAAGAAAAATCATTCCATCACTGGGAATCGATCAGAATATAACTTGCACCACAAGCCTATACTCTTCTTTATAGCCATCAGAGCTTAAGGGAACGAGGTAAATTTTAAAATAAAATTTTCCAGAAGTGAACTCTTCGAGTGTTAATTAACATGTCAGTTTTGACCTACATCCCATCCAGCTGACACACGCAGTTTTTTGCCCACGTCTGATGCCCATGTAACGCTACAGGACAAAGAGGTCATCAAATAATGATACTGATCATCTCATGGCCTGTGGGGGATATCCCTGGAAGGAAAAGTTATGGTGAAAGCACGTTTTGACTATATTGTGGTTAATTACACATTATTTACCAATCCTTGACCAGATAATTTTTTGCAACTCGAAAGCCATCTTTAATCCATCTGTTCTATAAGGTCGCCCAAGCTGAGTTAAAACACAGCTGATTATTTGTACACTTCTTTAGTTTTCAATCTTGTTAGATCTGTTAATGTTCTACATTGGTGTTACAATTTTATTTCAGACGATTCGTAAACAATTTACTGTAAATTATAAATATAATATAAGCATATAATTCATGAAGTATTTAAAAGTGTACCATCGACACTCAAACATTGTGCAAATGATTGTTACAACTTTTTAGTTGTTTGTTGTTTTTTTTCATTTCATTTTAAAAATAAGAAAGTACGATTTTTAAAGGAAGTATTGTTAGATTTCTGAATCATTTGCTGACTTTATGGCTGGCTTTGTTTCAGTGAATTAGTCAACGAAAGGTGCTAGGATTTTGGTGCTGCTTCATGTTGATGCCAGATAGGAGGCTAGTTGCCATGACAACATACACCAAGAGAGGCTGGTATAAGCCTCATGTGTTGGATATGTGTTTCGTGCGTGTCTGGTATGTGTGTGAGTGTATTATATCATTATTATTTATGTGTTTTTTTTTAAAATAATAATTTAATTGTATTCTATCGAAAAAAAATTTTGGTGAAAGTTAAATAAGTGTAATTACCATCACATGTCTGAACGAGTGCTATACTATATGAATTTTTAAAAAATGACACATTAACAATGGAGTGAAATATTGCTTAGAACAATATATAATGTTTTGATTGGAATAAAACTTTCAAATGAAATCATCGATAATTCAATAAATCTTATTTTAGATTTTTCTTGTAAGAATGGTTAGAAAATTATCGCTGAAAAATTTGTTTAAATTTAAGAATTTATAATTAATTATATGTATAACATTAAAAGCTCATCATGTTGATAAATGTATTGGTATATGTCTAACATATTTTATAAAAATTATAAAGCGATGAATCTTTCAGGAATCAATTATGAAACAATTGAAAGTCTCTATATCCTAGTGAAAGAAATTTTGATTCTGCAGCCGAGACTATTTTAAATATGCAATGAATCGAAAATATTGTTACATTAAAAATTATTTTGAAGTTTGAGTATTATTGTTTCATCTGATAGATTGGAAATAAGGCAGAGAATTATATAAAATTGAGGAGTCACAATTATAGTAAGGACTGTAAAATTGTGAAATGTTACATTTTTGAAAATGAGTTTTTGCGCTTGGACACAACTATACCATATGGACCCTATAGTAAGTCAAAATTTCAACAAAAAAAAAAAAAAACTACTTAACATGGCTCAAAATATTCCTGACCCACATATATGTATGTGAGTTGAATTCATAAATATTGTGACGGACCAGTGGGAAGTGCTGAATGGAGTATGAATCTGGTCCGAACAATTAGTTGAATGGTGCCCAGGACGAATGCAATCGCACATTTTTAAAACAATAATTACCACTTTTTCTTTAAGAACTAATGTCACTAAAAATACAATTGTGTGAGTTGATAAGCAACTAGATAAATAAGTTGTCAAACCAATAGATTAATAAGTTGTCAAACCAATAGATTAATAAGTTGTCAAACCAATAGATTAATAAGTTGTCTAACCAATAGATTAATAAGTTATCAAACCAATAGATTAATAAGTTGTCAAACCAATAGATCAATAAGTTATCATGACAATAGATCAATGGGTTGTCAAACCAATAGATTAATAAGTTTTCAAACCAATAGATTAATAAGTTGTCAAACCAATAGATTAATAAGTTGTCAAACCAATAGGTCAATAAGTGGCCAAGCCAATAATTAATAAGCTGTCAAACCAATAGGTCAATAACTTGTAAAACCAATAGATCAATAAGTTGCCAAGCCAATAGATTAATAAGCTGTCAAACCAATAAATCAACAAGTTGCCAGGCCAATAAAACAATAACTTGTCAAGCCAATAAATCAATAAGTTGTCAGTGAACATTCAATTATGAGATTAACCCCGGACAAATGATCAAGGGGACGATGACTTGACGTGTGTCTATAAAGAATTTCATTCGCAGACTCAAAAAGTTTTTATTGATGAAATTTTGCCAGCGGAAAAAAATTAAATTAAATGGGTGGTTACAATGGGATCAATTTTATTAATATTATCGCTTCAATTTTCGAAGCATTTCCGATATTGAAATGGTGAATTAAAGCTTTTCAAAAGTTGATAATGATGATGATGATTAATTTTTTAAAATATTTTTTTAAACATTATTTTTAAAAATTGAATTTAATCAAAAATAAATAAAAAGAACAAACTGCAATAATTCTAGCGACAATCAATCAAGTTTTGGTACATTTAGGGCACTAGTTGCCAAAGAATCTCTAGTAAAAGAATATCTTGTAGAAACTCTAGTAAAAGTATATCTTGTAGAATCTCTAGTAAAAGTTTATCTTGTAGAATCTGTAGTAAAAGAATATCTGGTAGAATCTCTAGTAAAAGTATATCTTGTAGAATCTATAGTAAAAGTATATTTTGTAGAATCTCTAGTAAAAGTGTATCTTGTAGAATCTACGTATACACCAATTTTTGCAGAAATTTTGTCACAGTTAGGTTGGTGGCATCTATGGTTGCATTCTGCGTTGTTTTTGTCTTCGTTTACATTCATTATTTAGCATCCTTGGTTACATTCAATAGCTAGCAGCTTCGTTTAAATAGATCAATTCATATGGTACTATTCTATGGATTTAGTCATTCAGTGTAGAATTTTTGTTTAGTTTAGGTCAGTTACCATTTTAACGTTTCTGGTTAAATTATTTTCGGTTACTTGGTCTTCTAAATATAAGGTTTAGTGATGTCACCCCACACACTTTGTGTGTGTTTGTGTGTGTATATATATATATATATATATTTACAAAAACACACACAATATATATATGTGTGTGTATGTGTGTGTGTATGTGTGTGTGTGTATCTACATAAACAAAGCTCAGACTATACAGAGCCCTAATTAAAACAATTGTTCCATTTGGGTGTGAGACTGGCAACCACTGAAAGTAAGCTGCAGGCATTCTTATCCAGAGCACGAGGCCTATGAGTATGTCTGGGACAGAATAAACTCCACTGCAGGCCAAGAGAAACCAACATAGCCACATTTAAGCTGGCATGATTGGGTCATGTGTTGCAACATGATAACCTGACAAAAATCATCCTTCAAGGCACTGTAGAATGGGGCTCGCGAAGAGGTCAACAGTGGAAAAGTTGGCTTGATAACATAAAAGATTTGACAGGGCTAAGGTTAAATGAATTACTGGCAGCCACCCGAGCTTGGTGAATGTGGATATCTTTGTCTATTGATGTATTTATGTGACCCCCTCCCCTAAAGTACGGCAACCTTCACGGGACTTATGATGAAAATGTAAATATAAATAAATAAATGCATATGAAGACCTCAAGGGAACAAACGGATATGTGACATTTTTGTATTTTTGAGATATTTAAGCATCAACGTTCAAAGTTATACATATGTATCTTTAGTAACTAAGCTTATTCTTTTATAGGGCCAAAGATGTTACTTTTTCATAAAACCTCATACAGAAAATTCTATTTTTAATTTTATATCAAATAAATTGGGTAACAAAAGCATTTCAAAACAATATTCTTTTCAGACTAAACTAAAATCATCCGGGAAATTATTTATTTTAATTATTAAAGTGGTATTTGACTTCTTTTAAGCCCCTCGAAGTTAGATTCGTAGAAATGTTTACAAACATTATAATAGGACCCTAGTAAAGTTGTAGCAAATAACTCAGAAACTGCAGAACTTACTGCCAACATGAACATACGGTCAAATAAACTCAAATCTAATATGAAGTCCCTATGAACTGGGGCACATACAAGCACAGCACAAATACGCTAACTTAGCCACTCTCCTATATTCTGCACAATATAAATGTGTCCTAATTAACTCAACTTGTTAACTTTATTAATTCATTTACTAAACGTTCGCGAAAGAAAACGAAGATCGTCAAAAAAAAAAAAAACAACAACAACAACAAAAATGTTTTATTCATACAAATGTGTGATCGAGTTTTCAAAAAAATCAGTATGCAAATGGTAAAAGCAATTCATACTATATCTTTTTCCTTTAATGTGTATTGACATTTTATTGATCAATGCACTAAAAGGATTGAAATTTTATCAATTCAAAGGGAATTTTATCCCCCCCCCCACCTTTCCTTTGCAAAAAAATTATTTTTACTTTTCGAGCAGTCCTATAAATATAAAATACGTGACAAAATGAACACAAACGCATTGTTATACAAAAATCTGTCGCCGAATGTTGCATCATAGAAACGATTTAATACCTTGGACTAGTCTCTAATTTCATTTTTTTCCACGGAAACAGAAATTCTAAGCACTTGAGCAACAGAGGAACTTGCGCGGAAAAAGTCAACAACCACTGAAACTACACAAATTTTTGAAACTGTATGAGGTAAAGATGTTTTCTATAAGTTTTGTTTTCAGAACAAGTAAACCCAAAACATCAAACTACGATTAGCCTCCGCTGGACGAGCCACTACTATGTATCGCTGCTATGTCGTAATTCTACAAGCAGAACTTGAACATTGAGGCCAATGGATTGATGGGAACAACTTTCTTTTCATTAGGGACGCCGGCTGGATTGCTGTAAACGATGAAGAGGTTTTCTGACGTGTTTGGAAAATTGCATTTCGTGATCATCATCGCGTTGACCGAGTCGTGCTTTGTGAAGGAAACTGTGTACAGGCTGCAAGTTGGCTTTAAGTTAACAGGGGGGACCATTCTACAAAATATGAAAAGACAAGGTTGGTAGCTCTTCTTGATAGAAAAATGCTTAATTTATTCTAAACGTCATACTGGTATGTAATAACTGAGATATACAAAATGACAAAATGTGTTTGTTCAAAATCCCCTCTAAAATATTTATCTTTTAATAAAATTCAGAGGTTATTCTTATTTGATTTTAATTAAATAAGTAAATTTTAAACATGTATAGGTCTCCCCTAATGTTTGTAAAAAGGAAGCGAGAAGTGTAGGTAATTTCGGGGTTTCGGAAGTTTTATATCCACCATTTATTATGTATGTCTGTCCGTCCGGTCCGTGACACTATACGAGTAACTCCCCATTATGTTAAAAAAATTAAAATATATAGATCTACGTAAAATAATTTTTAAAATGTTAGTTCCGAGATTAACAGAGTGTGTTTCTTGCCACAAAATATTGAATTCGTTTGTATCGCTACAAATTACTGCACCAAAAATGACTATTTGCGAACATCCGCATAAAATTGTTCAAAATGCAAATAAAGGAATAAAATAAAAATAATTAAAATAAATGAAAGTTCTGTGTAACATTATTTTTTTTATTCTGATGTGTATTTTTTCAAAATTAATAGATTTCAGCTGAAATATATTTATTTTGAAAACGTCCTTCATTTTTGACGGTTATACACTAGTAAGTATATAATTCAAATATATATTCTTTACAGCAGCGTAGTGTAGATATGTGCCACCTGGGGCAGAACCCAAATTTGCCGCCGCCTCCCGAAATATATGTTAATGTTGTAAAGCAAATATAGATTTTACTAGAAAGTAATAACAATGACATTATACATTGTTATGTTTGGATTTTGTTTTAAAAAACCTTTCATTTCTTGAATAAAATTGAAGTTTATCTCTTTTTTTCGCATGGCACAATCTTTATGTAAACATGTTGTCAACCATGCAATGCTTAATAACCAATATTGTTACAAATTAGTCAATTTTGGTTTATTCATTATTGATCATCTTTGCATTTTCATGAACGTAATTTTTTAAAAGAGCTTCTTTAGCACCTTACATTAATTAAGACAGCTGTTTTCAATTTTCGAATTTCTGAAATTATTTTTGGGCCGGGTAACAACGTTACTAAATATCTTAATAAACTTCAATAAATTATTTAATTCATTAATTCTCATTGGAACACATGAGGTAAAATTTTCCTTTCTTGACAATTTCACGTGAGATATTTTGAATACTCTAATTTGGAAGCCAAATTTCAGTCTAGTAGATTAGCTGGTTCACGAAAATTATATGTGTTTTTCCAAATTCTATACAACTGCCAAAACCACACATGAATTTCTATAGTTATTTCATGTTAAAACATTACAACTTTATTCTCAACTGCTTTCTACATCACATCAAATAAATTCAAAACATTTCATTCATGGAAAAAAACTAACCCAAACTAATGATGCAAAATACTTAGGAGTCATAATAAATGAGAAACTATCTTGGAATCCACATGTCAATGAAGTTATTAAAAAATCAAACAAAATGTAGGTTTTATTTTTAAAAAAAAACCTTTTACAAATGTAATAAAGATATAAAACTAAATGCTACCTCACCCTGGTGAGACCTATAATAGAATATGCATATTCTGTATGGGACCCATTCACCAAAGAAAATATTGAAAATCTAGAACAAATTCAAAAAAGAGCTGCCAGATTCATTACTGGAGAATATTCAAAACTGGCAAAAGTAACACCATTAGTTAAATCATTAAACTTTGAAAAACAAGAGTATAGAAGAACAAAGAGTAAACTAGTTACTATACATAAAGCAATTAATTCAAATTTAGAAGTACAACACAAAGATAACTTAATACAACCCTCACATAGACATAAAGATAAAAACACCTTTCTCATTGGGTATGCAAGAACAAACACATACAAGTTTTCTTTCTTCCCATCCGGTTTTCGGGCGTGGTTTGTGTTGCCTGAAGAAACAAGGAAAGCCAACACTTTATTATCATTTAATTAAAAGTCTAATAAGAATACAGGATTAAACACAAACCATACATAAACGTAGGACGCAATAATGTTCCGTCCAGAAAAAGCGTCTGAACATATAAGATAAGATTTTAAAAAATGGTTACATTTTTACTTCGATCACCAAATACTTGCTCTCTGGTTCTTTGATTGGAAGATTCGATTAAAATGATGAGGTCACCGGAAAAAATTTCATCAAATGTCAAACCATTCCTTTAAGTCAGGGGTGTCCAAAGTCCGGCCTGCGGGCCAGTTTCTCCGCGAAGTAATTTTTACTGGCCCGCGGACTCATCTGAAATAATTAATTAACTAACGTATTATTTTTAAACAACATTAAATATAAAAAAAGTCGACACGTTTTACCGTTTTGAGTACGTCAACGGATGGCAAAAGTCGATAACATTGTATTGTTTACCAATTACATAACTTCAGTCTTAAAGACCGACAAGGGGAACAAATGTATTTGGTTGTGTTTGTTCTGCTGTCTATGACGTTAAATTACCAAGTAAACAATATCTTTATTTATTACTGATGGCTATCGCCATGACTCGTGAGCACAGTTGACAAGCAAATCTTGTCTGTAACAAAGTCAGCTTAGTCAGGCTGGCAAAGTTTTTAAACTTCACTGTATCATTCATAAAGAAGTTCTTTATGCTAAACACCTTTCATGTGATCGTGTCCTTAAGCCAGTGATAAAGGATATGAACTCTATTCGCTCTGAAACCCTGTTTCACATCATGTTTTAGCAGTGTCTTCTTGACATCCAGGGAGAATACAAAGATGATGTGTATCACAATGATATAAGATGGTTTAGTCGGGGGACAGCACTTCAGCGCGTCTACACATTAAACAAGAAATTGGGCAGTACATGGAAGATAAGGAAAAACAAATTCCAGATCTATCTGATACTGCTTGTCTTACATATTTGCATTTTCGGTTGAAGTGAAAAGACATATAAACCTCCTTAACACAATTCTCCAAGGGCACAATGCTGTGGTAAGCCAATTATATTCACATATCAAGGACTTTGGGAACAAGCTACAACTTTTTCAAAGGCAACATTTTCAAATGCAGCCTAATACCACACATTTCCCCTCACTGCATGAAATCTTGACAAGTTTACCAGAAAGAAGCTTCAATTAGTAAATGCATAGGTATGTTGCAGATATCACATCCTTGGCTAATGAATTTCAAAGACGCTTTCATGACTTGATAACTATAGAAAAGATAAACATGGTTGTTGTTTTTTTTTAATCTTTATATTTCTCTGTAGATTTTGATAATACTACAGGCAATCTGCAGCTGGAATTCATTGAGCTGTAAACTGATGCTGAATGTCGCATCAGACAATAATTTCTTCTCTTTGACTTTTACAGTGAGCTTCATGGTTAGAGAGAGATTAAAAGGAATTCGAACATTTGTTTTTTTTTAAATGCTTAGCTTGTTTGGCTCAACATACTTGTGTAAGAAGACATTTTCAGTTATGAATTTTAACAAGATCTGTGTGCGGACGAGAATAAGTGACTACGTGATATCATACGTATAAAAACCAATGGCATTGAGCCTGACCTCACCACTTATTGCATTCAAGATCTCAGTTTCACTATTCACATTAAAATCTTACAATAAAAACTCATCATACTATGTTATTTTTATAATATTATTTTAATCCGGCCCGCGAATATCTTTGCATAAAGGAATATGGCCCGCTATGCAAAAAGTTTGGACATCCCTGCTTTAAGTACTCTAATAGTTTCTCTGTGAGTAGCTTCTTCATAGCATTCTTACAATCTATGTTTGTAATTTTGGGCATCTTTGACTTCATAAAGTACATCATGTTTTTAAATTCTCACATTCAAATTTGTCAGGCTTGAGTAATGTCAAAAATTCTAACAAAAAATTATTGTCACTTTCTTTTGTTACAATCTATTGATGTTCTATTTTAATTGCCTATTTTTAAATTAAATGTATTATCAAGTGAAAACATTTTTGGTAATGTTAAGCACTTGTTCAAGAGAGGCTATTGAAATCATTCTGTGCCAAGTTTTAATTATATTAGATAAGTAATTTTGTGAACTATTTTTGTTTTTTTCCACAAGACAAAAGACATTAAAATAAAATGCTTTGGACGAGTAAGCAATTTAAATACGCAAACAATTTTTTTCCAGTTCTTAATATACTTTAAAATCAATATTGAATGAATTACAGGTGGTCCTCGGAGTACCAAGTTGATCCGTTCTAAGAAAACGTTGTATCCCCATTTTCAATATATATATATATATGTACATACTGTAAGGTATTGTACGAACATGTAACAGTTGATGACATAAAAAGTGTTGAAACCACGAAACAGCGTAAGTTGGGACTCACGTAACCCGAGAACTCTCTGTAAATATACCAGCACGTTAGTTTTATTTTCGTAAGATGCTTCAGTCCCTATGTTTTTCAGCTCAGTAGCATTAGCATCATAAGGCTTTAGACTCATTATGGAGTTTGAAGTTTTGACAATAATCACATATTTTAATATAGCTTTTTTAAAAAAAAAACCTTGGCCTTTACTTATTCAACTTTATTTTAACATTTTTCATTTTTAGAAGCTAATTAAAATAGAGGAGTTTGCTGCCCCCCAAGAAAATAATATTTAAAAAATTGTCGCTAAAAGCAGTTGATTGGCTTATGTTTCAAATTAATAGGGTACAGTAACTTTTGCTGTCTAATTCGGAGAATTAACCGAGCTATATCCAAATCAGTGTAACGTTTTCATAATATTTAAGCCTCTGATTTTTTAGTGCATTTGCATAGAAATTAAAAGAATGTATATCCAACATGAAGCTTGAAGCTTTTGCAGTAGAAACGTTCACATATTCTAGGAAAGTTCGTTTATTTCTTTTATTAATTTATTATTTGGCTTTTATTTTATTTCGAGGAAAAGCTCCACTTTCTTATCAAATGTTCAATGTTATTAACTAATTAATGACCAAGAATTTACGGCCCCTAGCAAAGTGTCGCCCGGGTCATTTGCCCCCTTTTCCTCTTAAGCTACGCCATTGATATTTTATAATGTAAACACTAAGTATGTGGTTTAACTTTTTTTGAAAGCATATTAGTCAAACTTTTTTAGAAATAATTGATGAAAAAAGTGTTAAATAAATATAAATAACATAATTTATTTCTAAAACAAAATGAAAAATCAATTGTTTTGCAATAAATCTACTTCATTTGAAAGAAAACTAAAAAATAACATGGATTTTCCTATTCTTGCAGACATGACAATAAATTTGTGTGCAAGTCTATGTTCCAAAAGTTCATGTAACAGTGCAACCTACAGTTTTTCCAAGAAGCAATGCCTGACATACAGTGATAAAATATACGATAACACTCAGAGGTGGATTGCTGACGCATCCTGGACTCTCTTATATAAACTCGAGACTAGTAAGTTCGTTAAACTAAAATTTAAACAACTAAAGCAATTTGAAAATAACTGATTGAATATTGTCACATGTTAACATTAATATCTCATTATACAGATGTGAATTGCACTAACGAATTGAAATAAAATAAGATACACTATTTTTATTAAGTACTTTGGCCACACTTACTATTTTCTCTAATTAATATCTTTTTTCCAGATAGACAAAGTATTATGTAAAGACAATGTAACTTAAATGAATGAGGTTATTCTGCTGTGCTGATGTAGGCATTTGCCGAAATGTCTACATAAGTATTTGTCCATTTCATTATAAGAGGCTTCCATTTATTGTTTTTTTTTTTAATGAAATAGTTCGTGTTTCCTGTAATTTAAATAAAATTAAATGAATATGGATTGAACAAAGAAAGTACATTAAGAATTGCAATAAAAAGAAGTATTTACCACATCAGCAAAAGACACACTAAAAATTGTTTAAAAATTATAATCAAATTTGAAAACCTCGAAATAATAAATCTGTCCCACCATTAAAAGAGTAGAAAAATTTACTAAACCTATAGACATACTTCTTAATTGTAACTTATTCCTTAAACTACCTACCACCAGCGTCTGTAGTTAATCACGGTGACTGGACACTAGTTATGAGAGCACAGAAGCACACGAACCAATCCGTACACGATAGATGGCTGGCGACCAACTCAAAAGATGACCATCCCGTGCCACCAGACCTGCCCGTCCACTGTTACAGACTTGATACATTAGGATTCTGTCCAAGACATTTCAGAAGTCTTATTTTGGACCAGTGGAGCAACATTTCTCAGGTAAGGTCTTCTGTTTCTATTTATGGGAATAAAACTTCTCTGGAAAACAAGAGACACGGGACACATTTTTATACTGTGTCTTCAGTTAAATAAATTAGCTTAGATAAATTAAAATAGAATTACAAACCACATCGTTACAATTATCCATGCTCCAGGTTAAGGTGGCTTCATACACCAAGGGTACAGAGATGAACTACATCATATTTAACGGCACTGGGACAAAAGTTAATGATTGGTTCCGTCAAGATAGGATCATTGAATCTTCCTGGAAGTCAATGAAAAACAACTTGTTGATTGAAGAGTTTGACATTGCAGGGTAATTATTAGTATCATTAAGGGGGAAATTGAAAATTCACATGATCCAAATTTATAATTATCTAGCTTCGCTCAATAAACAAATTATAGTTTTATTTTGAATATATATATATATATA
>MUZC01001809.1:11867-34822 GCA_002072015.1 Radix auricularia | reverse complement strand
AATAATAAACGTTGTACAATGACATAGAGACAATAATAAACGTTGTACAATGACATAGAGAAAATAATAAACGTTGTACAATGACATAGAGACAATAATAAACGTTGTACAATGACATAGAGACAATAATAATAAACGTTGTACAATGACATAGTGACAATAATAATAAACGTTGTACAATGACATAGAGACAATAATAATAAACGTTGTACAATGACATAGTGACAATAATAAACGTTGTAAAATGACATAGAGACAATAATAAACGTTGTACAATGATATAGAGACAATAATAATAAACGTTGTACAATGACATAGTGACAATAATAAACGTTGTACAATGACATAGAGACAATAATAATAAACGTTGTACAATGACATAGTGACAATAATAATAAACGTTGAACAATGACATAGAGACAATAATAATAAACGTTGTACAATGACATAGTGACAATAATAAACGGTGTACAATGACATAGAGACAATAATAATAAACGGTGTACAATGACATAGAGACAATAATAAACGTTGTACAATGACATAGTGACAATAATAATAAACGGTGTACAATGACATAACCTACACCTCATTTAATACCCCTCTGCACCCAAAGTATACTTCATTTGATGCCCCTCTTCACCTACATTCCATTTGATGCCCCTCTTCACCCAAATTATACTTCATCTGATGTTCCTTTTAACCTACATTCCATTTCATGCCCCTCTTCAACTAAAGTTACCTTTATTTGATGCCAGTCTTCACCTAAAGTACACTCTATTTCATGCCCCTTTTTACTTAAACTCCCTTTAATGCCCCTTTTCACCTAAAGTACACTTGATTTGATGCCCCTCTTCACCTACACTCCATTTGAAGTCTCTCTTCACCTACACTCCATTTGATACCCCTCTTCATCTAAAGTATTGTCCTTTTGATGTCCCTCTTCACCTACACTCCATTTGATGTCCCTCTTCACCTACAATCAATTTAATGCCCCTTTACACTCCATTTAATACCACTCTTCATCCAAAGTATTCTTCATTTGAAGCTTCTTTTCACTTCACTCCATTTGATGCCCCTCTTTACCCTAATTATTCTTCATCTGATGCTCCTTTTCACCTACACTCCATTTCATGCACCTCTTCACCTAAAGTGCATTCCATTTGATGCCCCTCTTCACCTAAAGTACACTCCATTTAATGCCCCACTTCACCTACACTCCATTTAATGCCCCACTTCACCTACACTCCATTTAATGACCCTTTAATCCTAATATAAACTCCATTTGATCCCCTCTTCACCAATTGTACACTCCATTTGATGCCCCTCTTCATCTACACTCCATTTGATGCCCCTCTTCACCTACACTACATTTGATTTCCCTCTTTACCTAATGTACACTCATTTTAATGCCCTTCTTTACTTACACTCACTTTGATACCCCTGTTTACCTAGAGTACACTACATTTGATGCCCCTCTTCATCTAAATCAAACTCCATTTGATGCCCCTCTTCACCTACACTCCATTTGACATCCCTCTTCACCTACACTCAATTTGATGCCCCTCTTCACCTAATGTAAAGTCTTTTTACTGCCCCTCTTCATCTACACTCCATTTGATGCCCCTTTTCATCTACACTCCATTTGATGCCTTTCTTCACCTACACTCCATTTAATACCCCTCTTCAACAAAGGTTTACTTCATTTTATGCCCCTCTTCACCTAAAGTACACTCCATTTATTGCCCCTTTTCACCTTCACCCATTTGATGACCCTCTTATCCTAATGTACACTCCATTTGATGCCTTTCTTCACCTTATGTACACTCCATTTGAATTTCCTCTTCACCTACACGCCATTTGATGCTTATCTTCATCTACACTCTATTTGATTCCCCTTTCACCTTCACTCCATTTCATTTCCCTCTTAACCTAAACTCCATTTGATGTCCCTCGTCACTTACACTCCATTTGATGGCCCCCATCACCTAAAGTACACTCCATGTATTGTCTTTCGTCACCTACACTCCATTTTATGCCCCTTTTAGCAACATTCCATTTGAAGCCTCTCTTTATCTACACTCCATTTGATGCCCTTCTGAACCTACACTCCATTTGAGGCCCCTCTTCACCTACACTCCATTTGATATCTTTCTTCACCTATAATTCATTTGATGCCGTTTTAACCTACACTACATTTGATGCCCCTCTTCACATACACTCCATATGATGCCCCTTTTCACCTACATTCCAATTGATACCCCTCTTCACCTGAAGTACACTCTATTTGATGCCCTTCTTTTCCTACACTCCATTTGATTCCACTCTTCTTCTAATGTACATTATATTTGATGCCCCTTTTCACCTAATGTGCTCTACATTTGATGCCCTTCTTTACCTACACTCCATTTGATGCCCCCTTTTACCAACACTCCATTTGATGCCCCTCTTTATCTACACTCCATTTAAATGCCCCTTTGCACCTAAAGTACACTTAATTTAATTCCCCTCTTCAGCTAAAGTATACTCTATTTTATGCCCCTCTTCACCTACACTCCATTTGATGCCCTTCTTTACCTAAATTAAACTTAATTTGACGCCACTCTTCACTTAAAGTACACTCCATTTAATGTCCCTCTTCACCTAAAGTACGCTCCATTTAATGCCACTTTTCACCTACACTCCATTTGATGCCCCTCATCACCTACACTTTATTTGATGCCACTTTTCACATTCACTCAGTTTGATGCCCCTCTTCACCTGGAGTGCACTAAATTTGATGCCCCTCTTCATCTAATATACACTCTATGTTATGCCCCTCTACATCTACATTACATTTTATGCCCCTCTTCACCTAATGTACACTATATTTAATTCCATTCTTCATCTACACTCCCTTTGATACCCCGCTTCACCTAGAGTACACTCCATTGATGCCCCTCTTCACCTAATTTACACTCTATTTCATGCCCCTCTTTTCTTATACTCTTTTTTATGCCCATCTTTACCTAAAGTACACTCCATTTGATGTCACTCTTCACCCACACTCCATTTGATGCCCCTCTTCACCTAAGGTATAGCCCTTTTGATGCTCCACTTTACCTACAATCAATTTGATGCCCCTCTTGACATACACTCTATTTGATGCCCCTCTTAACCTACACCTCATTTAATATCCCTCTGCACCCAAAGTATACTTCATTTGATGCCTTTCTTCACATACATTCCATTTGATGCCCCTCTTCACCCAAATTATACTTCATCTGATGTTCCTTTTCACCTACATTCCATTTCATGCCCCTCTTCAACTAAAGTGACCTCCATTTGATGCCAGTCTTCACCTAAAGTACACTCCATTTAATTCCCCACTTCACCTACACTCCATTTGATGACCCTCTTTTCCTAATGTAAACTCAATTTGATGCCGCTCTTCACCTACATTCCATTTGATGTCCCTCTTCACATACACTCATATTAATGCCACTCTTTACCTAAAGTACGGTCCTTTTGATGCCCCTCTTCACCTACACTCCATTTGATGCCCCTCTTCACCTATACTTCATTTAATGTCCCTCTTCACCTAAGTTACTCTCTATTTTATGCCCTTCTTTACTTACATTCCCTTTGACGCCCCTATTCACCAAATATACACTCAATTTGATGCTCCTCTTCACCTAAAGTACACTTGATTGGATGCCCCTCTTCACCAACACTTCATTTAATAACCCTCTTCACCTACACTCCATTTGATGTCCCTCTTTTCACCTACACTCCATTAGATGCCCCTCTTCACCTACACTCCATTTGATGCCCCTCTTCACCTACACTCCATTAGATGCCCCTCTTCACCTACACTCCATTAGATGCCCCTCTTCACCTACACTCCATTTGATGCCCCTCTTCACCTACACTCCATTTGATGTCCCTCTTCACCTATACTTCATTTAATGTCCCTCTTCACCTAATGTACTCTCTATTTTATGCCCTTCTTTACTTACATTCCCTTTGACGCCCCTATTCACCAAATATACACTCAATTTGATGCTCCTCTTCACCTAAAGTACACTTGATTGGATGCCCCTCTTCACGAACACTTCATTTAATAACCCTCTTCACCTACACTCCATTTGATGTCCCTCTTTTCACCTACACTCCATTAGATGCCCCTCTTCACCTACACTCCATTTTATGTCCCTCTTCACCTACACTTTATTTGATGCCTCTCTTTACCTAAAGTAATGTTCTTTTGATGCCCCTCTTCACCTACACGCAAGTTGATGCCCCTCTTTACCTACACTTCATTTGATGCCTCTCTTCACCTACACTCCATTTGATACCCATCTTCACCCAAATTATACTTCATTTGTTCCTTTTCACCTACACTCGATTTTATGCCCCTATTTCCTAAAGTGCACTCCATTTGATGCCCTTCTTCACCAAAAGCACATTCCATTTAATACCCCACTTCACCTAAATTCCATTTGATGTCCCTCTTTACCTACACTCCATTTGATGCCCCTCTTAACCTACACTCCATTTGATACCACTCTTTACCTAAAATATACTTTATTTGATGCTTCTTTTCACCTACACTCGATTTTATGCCCCTCTTCACCTAAAGTGCAAACCATTTGATGCCCTTCTTCACCTAAAGCACACTCTATTTAATACCCAACTGCACCTACACTCCATTTGATGCCCAGGTTCACCTAATTTACACTCCATTTGATTTCCCTCTTCATCTATACTCCATTTGATACCCTTCTTCACCTGAAGTGCATTCCATTTGATGTTCCTTATCATCTACACTCCATTTGATGCCCCTCTTTACCTAATGTACACTCCATTTGATGTTACTCTTCACCCACACTACATTTGATGCCTTTTTTAACCTTTACTCAATTTTATGGCCCTCTTCACCCCTACTACATTTGATGCCCCTCTTTACCTACACTCTATTTGATGCCCCTGTTCACCTAATGTACACTCCATTTGATGACCCTCTTCATTTACACTCAATTTGATGCCCCTCTTCACCTACACTTTATTTGATGTATCTCTTCACCAAATGTACACTCCATTTGATGCCCCTCTTCACCTACACTCCATTTGACGCCCCTCTTCATCAACACTCCATTTGATGCCCCTCTTCAAACAAAGTATACTTTATTTGATGCTCATTTTCAACTACAGTCCATTTCATTCCCCTCTTCACTAAAGTACACTCCATTTTATGCCCTTCTTCGGGTAAAGCACATTCCATTTAATACCCCACTTCACCTACATTCCATTTGATGTCCCTTTTTAACTTATGTACCCTTTATTTGATACCCCTCTTCACCTAATGTACACTCCATTTAATGTTTCCGTTCACCTACACTCCATTTGATGTCTTTTTTAAAATACACTCCATTTAATGCCCCTCTTCACCTACACTCCATTTAATGCCCCTCTTCACCTACACTCCATTTGATGCCCCTCTTCACCAAATGTACACTCCATTTGATGCCCCTCTTCCCCTAATGTACACTCCATTTGATGTCCCTCTTCACCTATACTCCATTTGATGCCCCTTTTACCTACATTCCATTTGATGCCCCTTTTCATCTACACTTTATTTGATGCCCCAGTTCACCTTATTTACACTCCATTGATGCCCCTCTTCACCTATACTTCATTTCACACCCCTCTTCACCTGAAGTACATTCCATTTGATGTCCCTCTTCATCTGCTTTCCATTTGATGCCCCTTTTTACCTACATACCATTTGATGCCCTTCCTCATCTAGACACCATTTGGTTCCCCCCTTAACCTACTTTCCATTTAATGCCCCTCTTCATCTAAAGTATACTCCATTTGAGGCCCCTCTTCACCTACACTTCATTTCATTAAATTCTTAACCTACACTCCATTTGATGCCCCTCTTCACCTAAAGTACACAAAATTTTACGCCACTCTTCACCTAAAGTACTCTCCATTTAATGCAACTCTTTGCCTAAAGTACACTCCATTTTATACACATCTTCACCTAAAATACACTTCAATTGATGTCCCTCTTCACCTTTTATTCAATTTGATGCCCCTCTTCACCTACACTCCATGTGATGCCCTCTTCACCTACACCCCATTTGATGCCACTTTTCACATTCACTCCATTTGATGACCCTCTTCACCTGAAGTACACTCCATTTCATGCCCCTCTTCACCGATTCTCCATTTAATGTCCTTCTTCACCTACACTCCATTTCATGCCCCTATTCTTCTATACGCCAATTAATGTCCCTCTTCACCTAATGTACACTCCATTTGATGCTTTTCTTCAACTACACTTTATTTGATGCCCCTCTTTACCTAAAGTACACTACAATTGATGTCCCTCTTCACCTAATGTACTCTCTATTTTATGCCCTTCTTTACTTACACTCCCTTTGTTGCCCCTATTCACCAAAATTACACTCAATTTGATGCTCCTCTTCACCTTAAGTACACCTGATTGGATGCCCCTCTTCACCTACACTCCATTTGATGTCCCTCTTCACCTACACTACATTTGATGCCGCTCTTCATCTACACTCCATTTGATGCCCCTTTTCACACAAAGTACACTTCATTTGATGCTCCTTTTCACCTACACTCCATTTCATGCCCCTCTTCACCGAAAGTGCACTCCATTTGATGCCCTTCTTCACCTAAAGCACTATCTATTTAATACACACCTTCATCTACATTCCGTTTGATGCCCCTCTTCACCTAATTTACACTCCATTTGATGCCCCTCTTTACCTAAAGTAAACTCGATTCAATGCCCGTCTTCACCTACACTCCATTTGATGTCACTCTTTACATGCACTTCATTTGATACCCCTCTTTATCTAAAGTATAGTCCTTTTGATGCCCCTCTTCACCTACACTCCATTTGATGCCCCTCTTCACCTACACTCCATTTGATACCCCTCTTCACCCAAAGTATACTTCATTTGATGCTTCTTTTCACCTACACTCCATTTCATGCCCCTCTTCACCTAATGTGCACTCAATTTGATACCCCACTTCACGTACACTTAATTTGATGCCCCTCGTCACCTAATGTACACTTCATTTGATACCCCTCTTCACCTAATGTACACTCCATTTGATGCCCCTCTTCACTTACACTCCATTTGATGCCCCTTTTCACCTAAACTCCATTTGATGGCCCTCTTCACCTAATGTACACTCCATTTGATGCCCCTCTTCACATAAAGTACACTCTATTTGATGCCCGTCTTTACCTAATGTACACGCCATTTGATGCCCCTCTTCATCTTCACTCAGTTTGATGCCCTTCTTCACCTAAAGTACATTCCTTTCGATGCCCCTCTTCAGCTACACTCCATTTGATGCCCCTCTTCACCTAAAGTGCACTCCATTTTATGCCCTTCTTTTGTCGGGTATATTTTGCTGTCTCAATCATTGTGGTATTGAAGGTATCAGTGATTAGATCTATGTCCATATCCTTTTCCGATTCACAAAGTGTGGTCAGTGGAGCAAATTTCCCTTCAATTTTTGCCCTGAACGCCTCCGCGATTACCGGATCTTTCCATTTTTCATGGTCGAAGCGTAATCGTGTATTGCTTTGTTTTGCTATCCTTTTCAGGTGTAGATGGAAAGTCATCAGCACCAGGTTATGGTCGCTGCCGATATTCGCTCCAGGGAAGCTTCTAGTATTAGCTGCTTTAATGCATGATTTAAATCGTCTTTTGACCAGTATGTAGTCTATTTGGTTACTGTGTTCCCCGCCTGGCCTGTGCCAAGTCCATATTCTGGATTTTTTATGTTGACCAATTGTGTTAGCTAGAAGGAGGTTGTTGTATCGTGCATATTCGAGGAGTCGAAGCCCTCTATCGTTGGTCAGGTCATTGCAAGAGTGTCCGCAAGTATCTGCCCAGTTGGTACATTCATCTACCCCAATCTTCGCATTCCAGTCACCTTGGACGACGATAATATCTTTCTTTGGTGTTTGATCCATGATGTCCTGTACTTGAGACAGCAAAAGATACACTTGGCAAAAAACATGCCATAAAAAAACCATGGGTCTCCACTTATATCCTAGAGATGTGCGATGAAAGAAGAAAACTTAAGAGCGAAAAGACTACTGCAGAAGGAGCAATCAAATACAGAACAAGCAACAAAAAGATCAGAAAGGAAATGAATAAAGCAAAAACAAACTGGATAGAACAACAATGCTCAGACATCGATGATAATCTACAGAGAAACAACTCAAAAAAGGCTTACAAGATTGTCAAAGATCTGACATCCACTAAGCAAGGTCGCATCTCAACAATTCAAGATAAATCTGAGAAATGTATTATAGATGAACAAGAAATAATAAAAAGATGGACCGAATACTGTTCTGAGCTATACAATGAAGACTCAAAGGGCGACGAATCAGTGCTCAATTGCCCAACGTCATCTAACATGGACATGCATTACATTCTCCGTGATGAGAGGGAGCTTGCTGTGCGAAAGCTGAAAAAGGGGAAATCGGCTGGAGCAGACAACATCCCAGGTGAACTGATTCAGGCAGGAGGTGACCCAGTAATAAACATCCTAACTAGCTTTTGCAACAAGATCTGGCAGACAGGAGAATGGCCAACACCCTGGACCCAATCGCTGGTTATTACGCTCCCAAAGAAGGGTAATCTACAGTTGTGTCAGAACTACCGTACAATTAGCCTGATTAGTCACCCCAGCAAAGTCATGCTCATGGTAATACTAAACAGACTAAAACCACAAGCAGAGCAGATCATTGCAGAAGAACAAGCAGGCTTCAGAGCAGGAAGGAGCACAACAGAGCAGATCTTCAACTTGCGAGTGCTCTGTGAAAAACATCTGCAACACCAGAGGGACCTCTTTCATGTCTTCATAGACTTGAAAAAGGCGTTTGACAGAGTGTGGCATGGAGCACTGTGGGCAACCATGCACAAGTACAATATTAACGCCAACCTCATTACTGTTATCAAGAACCTATACAACAGAGCATACAGCGCAGTACTCTATAACAGCAAGCTGGGAGATTGGTTCAAGACCACTGTTGGTGTCAGACAAGGGTGTTTACTCTCCCCCATCCTCTTCAACCTCTTCCTAGAAAACATTATGACTGATGTGCTCGAAGACCATGTCGGAACGGTCAGCATCGAAGGAAGGATCATAACTAATTTACACTTCGCCGATGACATTGACGGCCTAGCTGGCAGCGAGGATGAACTAAAAGAATTCCTTGCAAAGCTAGAGAAGACGTCGAAGGCCTATGGCATGGAAATTAATGCAGAAAAGACCAAGGTCATGGCAAACAAGACTTTCACAAGTGAATTACGGATTAACGGTCAAAAACTCGAGGAGGTCCCTACCTTCAAATACCTAGGGGCTGTAATATCCGATGAAGGCTCAAAGCCAGAAATTTTTGCCAGAACGGCCCAAACAACTGCAGCACTAAGCAAACTGAAAAACATCTGGCAAAGCAAGAAGCTCTCCCTAAGATCAAAGATTCGACTAATGCGCTCTCTGGCGATGTCAGTCTTCCTATATGGTTGTGAGGCTTGGACGCTCACCGCAGACCTCAAAAAAAGAATTAGTGCGCTTGAGATGAGATGTTTTCGAAAGGTGTTAAACATCTCCAACAAAGTGCTTATCACGAACGAAGCGGTCCGCGACAAAATAAGTGCTGTCATTGGCCCTTACGAGGACCTTCTCACCTCAATTAAAAAGAGGAAACTACGATGGTACGGACACGTGTCAAGATCTGGAGGTCTCTCAAAGACGATATTGCAAGGCACAGTCCAGGGAAGAAGGAAAAAAGAGGCAGACCAAGGAAGAGTTGGGAGGACAACATCAAAGAGTGGACCGGCCTTTCATTTAGCGATTCCCAGAAGGCAGCTCAGAACCGTGACACTTGGCAGGAGTTAGTGCGCAGCTCAAAATGGTGCCCCAACGACCCAGCGTCGGGTTAAGGGACAGGTCAAGTATGTCGGGTATCGTTGTCTAGGGTTTAGTCCTGAGGCTCACGCACCAACACTGTTGTACAATTAATTCAACTCAAGTCCTTTTCTCAACAGCAACCTTTATTTACATTCATAGACACTTGTCAACTATGTACACTTCTGGTCTTCTCACTAACACATATCTCCGTGTCTCTCAGTTACAATCTAGCCCCAGCGTACAGTCCAGCCGGCCAACACGGCAACTCTAACAGTTCGGGTATTCTCGTGTTCTGACACCGGTGAATTGTCAACACCCCACTGCTCTCCGCAACATAAATCCTTGTCTCAATAGTAGAATACCTTGTTTCCCTATCCATCAATTTTCTACTTATGAATTTGACTGGTTGTAAAGTTTTGTTTCTATTTTGCAATAAGCATGCACCTATGCCTTTCGTGGACGCGTCTGTTCTTATTATAAATGTTGATTTAATGCGGGTAAAATTAAGATAGGTCCACTACACAGGTATTTTTTTATTACATCCAGTGTTTGTTGACATTCACTTGTCCAACGAATATTATTTGGTTGCCCTTTTTTTGTTAGGTCAGTTAAAGGTGCTGATAGTGTTGAAAAGTTAGGCATGAATTTATTGTAATAAGAAATGAGACCGACTAAACTTCTCACCTGTTTCTTAGTTGTTGGTTTCTCTATTTTCAACACTTTATCTACATTGGCACGTTCTGATTTAATAATCCAATCGATGTTCCTCTTTTTTAATCTACACTCCATTTGATGCCCCGCTTTACCTACACTCCATTTGATGCCCCTCTTTACCCTAAGTACACTCCATTTGATGCCCTTTCTCACCTACACTCCATTTGATGCCCCTCTTCTCCTAATGTACACTCCATTCGATGCCCCTCTTCCCCTAATGTACACTTCTTTTAATACCCCTCTTTACCTACAATCCATTTGATGCCCCTCTTCAACTAATGTACACTCCATTTGATGTTCCTCTTTTTTAACCTACACTCCATTTGATGCCCCTCTTTATCTACACTCCATTTGATCCCCTTCTTTACCCTAAGTACAATCCATTTGATGCCCTTTCTAACTTACACTCCATTTGATGCCCCTCTTCACCTAATGTACACTCCATTTGATGCCCCTCTTCACCTACCCTCCATTTGATGCCCATCTTTACCTAAAGTACACTCCATTTGATGCCACTCTTCACCTAAAGTACTCTCCATTTGATGCCCCTCTTCACGTAATGTACACTCCATTTGATGCCCCTCTTCACCTAAAGTACACTCCATTTTTATGCCCCTTTTCACCTAATGTACACTTCATTTGATGCCCCTCTTTACCTAAAGTACACTCCATTTTTATGCCCCTTTTAACCTAAAGTACACTCCATTTAATGCCCCTCTTTACCTACACTCCATTTGATGCCTCTCTTAAACTACACTCCATTTGATGCCCCCCTTCACCTACATTCCATGTGGTGCCCCTCTTTACCTAAAGTACACTCCTTATGATGCCCCTCTTCAACTACACTTCATTTGATGCCCCTCTTCACCTAAATTACACTCCTTTTATTTCCCCTCTTTACCTAAAGTACACTCCATTTGATGCCCTTCTTCACCTAAGGTACACTCCATTTGATGCCCCTCTTCACCTAATGTACACTCCATTTGATGTCCCTCTTCACTTAATGTACATTCCATTTGATTTTCCTCTTCACCTAATGTACACTCTATTTGATGCCCCTCTTCACCTACCCTCCATTTGATTTCCCTCTTCACCTGCACACCATTTTTTGCCTCTCTTCACCTAAAGTACACTCCATTTGATGCCCCATCTATACCCACACTCCATTTATTGCCCCTCTTCACCTAAAGTACACTCCATCCACAAAAGCACTTCTCCTGTCATGTACCCAATAGACCAGTAGGTTACACCTTCCCCCTAGGTACATTGTCATATTGTTGGTTCTTACATATCTGCAATACAATAAAGGGTGATGAGTTTGGTGTAAATATTTTGCAGAAAACAGATTCTATATTGGAGTTTGGTTGTGTGTTAATTTCTTCGGCTATAAGAGTTGATGTTATTGCAAGTACGACGCCACCATGATTGTCTGTTCTATCTTTTCTAAATATATTGTAATTGCTGCTAAAAATTTCAGAGTTGTATATATTGGGGTTCAACCAAGTTTCAGAACCAGCAATTATGTCTGGTTCTTCTGTTATTATTAGGAGTTCTAAATCTGGAATTTATTTTTTATGCTTTGAAAATTAATTATTAGAGTTTTAAGAGTGTATTTATTGTCGGTATTATTAGATTTTGATTTTCATGGGTTTGTGTGGCAGGTCTGATTTTATCTAGGGTGTTTTTTATATTAGAATTAGCCAAAACACTGTAAAAGTTTGTGGTGATCAGGTCCCTATGATTAAACAGGTCTGAATTGATTTAGAGAAATCCACAATGTGTGCAGTGTTAAGATGTATATTTATTTCTTAGACACATTGATATGTACTTGGGTGTATTAACATGCAGGAAAACTGTGTGGTACCATTCGTTGCAGGTGTCACACTGAATTGCTCCTTTTTACTTGTGCGTGTTTTTGTACAAAGTTGGCATTTAGATGATACCCGGCCTGGGTTACGTTCTATATCGCCGGAGAGAAGCAATATTAAAATTAGGTGCTCTTGCCTATGTCTACATATTTTATGTTTCCATTGTTTTAGTGTAATTTCTTTTATTGTACTTAAGATAGAGGTGTAGTCAGGTAATGAGTCTGTGTGCTTAGTGTTGTGGTGGTTTATAACTATAGCTATGTTACTATGATTTTTAGGATGTGTTTTGGTTGAAGTTGAAACCTAACATATAGTTAGATGAAGATAACGTAAGTTAAAACCTAACATATAGTTAGATGAATATAAGGTAAGTTAAAACCTAACATATAGTTAGATGAAGATAAGGTAAGTTAAAACCTAACATATAGTTAGATGAAGATAATGTAAGTTTAAACCTAGCATATAGTTAGATGAAGATAAGGTAAGTTAAAACCTAACATATAGTTAGACTAAGATAAGGTAAGTGTTGAATATCCGGTGGCCCGACTGTTGCATACAGAGCGGGTCCACACGATTGAATATTGGGATGTGCTCGCACAAACGCTGAGCCTCCAATTGTTGAATATTGTGTCTAGGGTACAGTTAACCTTAACTATCCTATAGTCTATACAATCGATTGCGAATAGGTTTCAAACCCTATTCGCAATCGGCGTGCTCGTTCACTTCCGGTTATTGCTATTCTTGGTAACATTTTTTTTATAAGGTTAAAAATTTCATTGGTGAATGTGTGGCTGTGTGGTCATATTGATAGTAAGATAGTACGCTACAAAGCAGGTCCGGGGTTCGATTTCATATTGATGCCAATTTTTTTTTTTTTTCAAACAATACTACATGAATTGATAATGAATAAGATTTTTTTTTTATTTTAAAAGGTTTAGGTTTAGGGATAGACTTTAGGGTTACATTAAGTGATAGTTATTAGGCTTATTAGGGTTTGGGTTAGGTTTAAGTTTAGTGATAGTTTTTAGGGTTTGGGTTAGGTTTAGTGATAGATTTTAGAATTTTAGCTCAATGAAAGGCGCAGTGAATACTTGTAACTCTTCAATTTTTTAAACATCATTTTATAAACAATGAACGTGGAAAAGAAAGACAACCTCAATTCCGCGAGATTCTCGATTGCCTAGGCTATTTATAGCACGCGCCGATTGCGCATGCGCCGATTGCGAATAGGGTTTGAAATCTATTCGCAATCGATTGCGAATAGACGCTCCCTAATAATATTACTAAACGACATAAAGCCTATCACTAATAATTAGAAAACGTAACACCTAAGTAAAAGTGACAAAGATATAAATATTTAATACATTAAAGATATACACATATATACATGGAACGGCATTAGTAAACATATACTGGATTACACTATCTGCGTCTATGAATTTTATGCTAATAATTTGAAATGGTGCCCACATCCTCTCATGGACTGGGCGTGGCCAAAGTACTGGTTGGAAGGCTGTGCTCCGGTCTGGCCAATCAAGCGTAGCTCCGCTCTGTGGTCAGCTTGGCATTCGGCCCTTTCCCACTGGTCACTGACTTCGTTCAAGGTACTGCCACCTGCTCCCCTCCTCTTAGCTCTTGATCTCCTGTCTGAGATTTCTTCTCACTGGTTCCTCCGCCACTAACTAGTTCCACTGACTAGCTCCACTGACTAGCTCCACAGACTAACTAACTAGCTGGAATAATAATATCAATAATTAACTAAAGATAGTGATAACATAATAAAAGCATACATATAATAAATGGCTATACTACCTATACAAATACATTTGCCTATCTCAAACCTAGTTAACTCAAACCTGAACAGACTTCAGCTAGGCTCAACTCAATTCGTTCAGTCACACCGCTGACCCTGGTGTACTGGGAATTTCTGAGAAGAGACCGCTGTAAGGTTGAGTGACCGTTTATATAGATGCCTCTACAGTAGCGTGGCTTTGCCGAAGTGTTCTCATGTGATTGGTCAGTGGCGTGTACCAACTGTTAATCACGCGCTGACATGCATGGCTTCGAGAACGTTCGGCCAACCTTTACTATACTCATGCTACGGAATATTCCATGGTCCCTCATGGATCTTTGTCCATCTCAAGGACAGCGTCCCTGTTGCATTGATGGACCTACCCCTATCCTCAACGGTTCTCAAACTTGCAAAGGTTCTAAAATAGATATCGGGGAGGTATTCAACACTCCCCCCTCTTACTCTTTGACAATACTTGTATTGTCACACCTAACAGTACAATTCTCAAAAAAAAAAAAATATCTAAGACAAGGCATGACAATATAATTCTACGTTGAAATTGAATCAATTCCTAACATTATCAATAAATTTTCACAATTGAAAATATGAAACATCTAAGTCATAAAATCTGAATACAACAGTACATCATGACATCATGTATATCCAATACCTATAGCAATCATTACATATAATAATGTCATAGCTCTATATTAACATCAAGTCTGAATTATCTTAAAATTCACAACATTAGATATTTGTATCTGAAATGAGAGAAAAGAACAAGTCAATAACAGACTTTCATTTTCAAATTTAAAAAACTTGCAAACTTTTTAAACATCATATTCTCATAAGTATCATCTATTCAAGTAGATGGGACGTGGTGGTCGAGAGGTAGCGCTCTCGACTGTCATACCGATGGTCACGAGTTCGAATCCACACGAAGGCGAGGATTTGTTCTCGGGGCCTGAGGAGTCCCCGAGTCACCCAGCTCCGAATGGGTACCTAACTAGACAATAGTTAGGCGGCTGGGGTAATGCGTGGAACCCCTATAGCCGTGGCCTGTGACCGCTACATCACTTGCCAACAGATCATCTCTCATGGTCTGTGGACGCAATTATCTTCTGCATAGAAGGAGCGTCTGTATCTCTAAGATATAAGATATAAGTATGCATCATAATAAGCAAGATAATCATCAATTCAGAATATCAAATAGTGTCTAAACACAACAACATGATAAACATTGTATAGCAATCTATGGTAACATCTATTTCCCATTTCAAAACATGAGAGCTTATAGTAATCATAAAATACAGTACACATTCTTAGAAAATGTCATATTGACCCATCATTAACTTCAGTATCCATCAATATCAAAAAAATTATCTAACATATGTCTGCATGGTATGAGACATTCAAAGCATCTATTCATAGTGTGAATGACAATTCAGTAAAGCAAAAAAATTCTTAAACTCAAGCTAGTTTGAACAAAATGCAAATTAATTAAAAGTTCAAATTCAAAGTATTCATGTTATTCATATTACACATGTATTCATAAACAAGTCATTTCAATGAATAAATAATAATTCATCGGCATCCTTCCGTCTCGCGAGACGATGGTGCATCACCGTTGGGTTGGGTTGCATTTTCTCGAGTGGCTATGCAGTCCTATCCTTGAGTGACAGTCTTTGCCACAGTTTTTACACACGAGTACTGTGCTTCCAAATGTTTTGGCCCTTCTCCTAGCTCTTCTATCTGCAGCCTCCTCCATTCTTCGCTCCTCGGCTATTATGACGCCCTCTTTGACAACTGTGCGCCACGTAGATCGGTCTTCTGCCTTACACTCCCAGTCAATTGTATGTATTTTGGCTGCTTTCATGTCTCTTTGACAGACATCTTTAAATCGCAAGCGTAGGCGACCTGTTTTCCTCTTTCCTGAAGCAAGTTCACCATATAGGAGGTCCTTCGGGATGCGGCCGGGGCTCATTCTTTTGACATGTCCTAGCCACCTCAGGCGTCTTTCACTAAGAATTGAGAACATGCTTTGGGTATTGGCACGCGTTAGGACCTCACTATTAGGCACCTTTTCTTGCCATTTAATGCCAAGAATGCGGCGCAAGCATCTCAAATGGAAGCTGTTAAGCTTACGCTCTTGTGATGTATAAGTGGTCCATGTCTCGCTCCCATATAGTAATGTTCTGATGACACAGGCTCGATAGACGCACAGTTTGGTTTTCTCCGTTAGCTTGGTGTTTTGCCAGACCCGCTTATTTAGTTTAGCCATTGTTTCGGCTGCCTTGCCAATTCTGCTGTTTATTTCTTTTTTCAATGGACAGTGTATTGGAGACCTTGGATCCCAAGTAGGTGAAGCTGTCCACAACCTCCAAGTTTTCATTATCGATATTTATGGTAGGAGGAGGTTGAGTGTCTTGGGCCATTATGTTTGTCTTTTTCATGCTGATTTGCAGACCAAATTCTTTGCAGGCATTGGAGAAGCTTGACACGAGTTTTTGCAAATCAGATTCTGTATGTGCTGTTAGTGCCGCATCATCCGCAAATAGTAGCTCTCGAATTAGGACATCCGTCGTTTTGGTCTTGGCTCGGAGGCGGGCAGTGTTGAAAAGTCCTCCATCAGCTCTGGTATGTAACCAGATTCCCTCACTGCTATCCTTGAATGCGTATCGAAGAAGTACAGAGAAGAATATTGCGAAGAGTGTTGGTGCGAGTACACATCCTTGTTTAACTCCGCTGCTGACAGGGAAGGCCTCTGACTTAGCTCCATCGAATTGCACAGTGCAATTCGAAATAATAATGGTCGCAATATTATCTGAAAGCAGAAAAATTCTGAAAATACAAAATTTTTAAAATGAATTAGATACATAAGTTTCAAAGTGTAATCATATCAAATGTCAATAATCTTATAGACAACTATCCTCAAAATCAACAATGATTCAAAGTTACTCAGTTAATAATCAATCATATTATCAAATATACACAAACTAAATTATTAGTGCAAGCATAGTCAAAACCAAATAATATTATCAAAGTTTAAAAATATACTATAGTAAAGTATCCAGGTAATTCTTAAGTCATAGACAAATCATAAGTTTAAAGTGCAAGTTCAAAACAAATCAAAGTTCTCTAAATTCCAACAAAATCGTATTCAGGCTCATACAGTAAATCAAAGTCAAGGTCAGTCAACTGTAAGTAGCTAACGTGTGGTCATGTCCGTCAGGTACTTACAAACAGGTACAAAGAGTTATCTCCCCTGTGCCCTTTAATAAGCATGTGCCAATGCCCGTTAGAGGCATGTGAGTGGCTACGCTAGAATAAAATTTCTCGTGAGCTAAATTATCAATATTTAACTGAAAAGTTTGCAATGTCAGTATACTTATACAATTAACAGGCCACACAAAACAAACAGTTAGCTTACCTATTCGTTTGTCGTCCTTGGTGGCTCCTGTACTACTGACTTGCAATTGTATGACTTCTCCATGTGTCTTAACAACTTGACTCAAAAACTTACCCTTCTTGTTCGTATCATTGCCATCACTAAACTCTTCTTTATGTCCTTTCCTTCGTTTACCATTAGTCTGTCTTAGATTAATCAATCTTTTATTTAGGCCAACATCTTTTGTGCCTAAGTGTAAGTCATTATACATATGACTTCTTACAAAATTATTTCTTATTTCTACAACTGTACTTTCAAAATTCCCTTGTTTTGATTTGCTACTTCTAACAATATTATTCGCCTTAACAGACTCATCCCTGGTCTGCTGTCCGTGGCGTGTTAAACCCACGATATCGTTACATCTGATGACCTTCCGCGAAGCGTCCATCAGTGTACTATCCTTTTGTTCACACGGAACCACAATAACGGTCGCTCCCGTTAGCTGTTGCGTGCTTTGTTTGGCTTTCATGCAAAGACGCGAAAGTTTTCCTTGACCCATGGTCAATTTGCTCGATCCTACGATCTGGTCACGGTCAGCGTCTACTAGCCCTTTGATGTCGGCCGTGGCGTCCGATCTACCACCTTTCTCTCCCCTTGCTTCCGGTAAACTTGGCTTACCGTCTCCCGTCTTTGTTTCTGCTAACCCCAACGCTCTTGTCTCAACCAAAGGCGTGACCTTTGCACATGGTGAGTCAGTAGCGTGCCTCTTTCTTTTGCTTTTCTTATTCGACCCAATTTTGGTCATTGATGACAGTCAAGGTCATCTTTTCTTTTTCCTTGCCATTGTCCGTTTGCGAAGCACATTGGACATAGTTATCATCAGTCAACATTTTTTCTTTAGTTTCATCTTTAGGATCGTCAGATCTACCTTCAGTTGCGTCCGTTTCATCCTTAGTTTCATTTTCTATTTTATCTACGGTCTCATCTTCACTTTGTTCCTTGTCAAATTCATACAATGCAATATATAGCTCCCGATACTTCGACTTGATTTCTGACTGTAACTTCTTGCGCTCTCTGTCAATTTCAATTTGCCTTTGTTCATATATTTTTTCGCGCTCTTTTTGATTCATAGCTACTTGTTCTAACTCTTTAAATAGTCGAAATTTTTCCGTTGCAGACAAATGCTGTAGTTTAAGCTTATCTAATCCATCTTGAATGGCATCCAAGTCTTGGTTTATCTTTGCATTTATTGCACTTCTTTCATCATATAATCTTTGTTCTTTTTCCTTTAAAGGTAATATTACTTCTTTCTCAAATTGATGTTTAAACACTTGTTCTTTTACATAATCTTCAATCTTTTCATCTTTAATGCCTATTTCAATTGCTATCTGTCGAAATTCTTTCTCAGTTTTCATTGAAAAATCCATAATTATATTCTAAGAAATGACTTGGAACAAGTAAATCAAGTAACAATACGTTACAAAACAAGGACCATAACAAAATACTAATATATACTATTCCTCATCAATAGTTCAGAAAAATGTAAAATGAGTCCCCAGCGAAGTTCCTTTATCGCTCTTACGGGCATACGGACTTAATTTACAAAAATCTGGTACATCCAACACACATAAAACATAGCACCTAGCCTAAAATCAACAACAAACATACTAACGCTACCAGTGGCCTGTTAAAGTAACAGTACGAACAATCCAAACTTTTCCTTACCTCCCCCTGACTTTTTTCCCTTTGTCTAAAGCTTGAATGGGGTGAGTCTGAACTTTTGAACCTGCTTGCGCTTTCCCCGTCCGTCGGCTGTTGGTCTTGTTACGTAACACTGAACTGGTACGTCTAGCCGTCTCGTCTGAAAGGTGGCCACTGTTTAAACTGTGTGTAATGAAAATAAAATCAATTAGTACTGATATTATCAAACAAAATGTATAGAAGGGTCTAACATGTAATAACAATATTAAAGAAATACTCTAACTAAAATAATAGTCTACAATACAATAAATATCCTAAGATCCACAAGCCCTAGGAAAGAAAAATTAGCTTTGGACGAGGCCCCCAAATGTTGAATATCCGGTGGCCCGACTGTTGCATACAGAGCGGGTCCACACGATTGAATATTGGGGTGTGCTCGCACAAACGCTGAGCCCCCAATTGTTGAATATTGTGTCTAGGGTACAGTTATCCTTAACTATCCTATAGTCTATACTTATAATAAACGACATAAAGCCTATCACTAATAATTAGAAAACGTAACACCTAAGTAAAAGTGACAAAGATATAAATATTTAATACATTAAAGATATACACATATATACATGGAACGGCATTAGTAAACATATACTGGATTACACTATCTGCGTCTATGAATTTTATGCTAATAATTTGAAATGGTGCCCACATCCTCTCATGGACTGGGCGTGGCCAAAGTACTGGTTTGAAGGCTGTGCTCCGGTCTGGCCAATCAAGCGTAGCTCCGCTCTGTGGTCAGCTTGGCATTCGGCCCTTTCCCACTGGTCACTGACTTCGTTCAAGGTACTGCCACCTGCTCCCCTCCTCTTAGCTCTTGATCTCCTGTCTGAGATTTCTTCTCACTGGTTCCTCCGCCACTAACTAGTTCCACTGACTAGCTCCTAGCTCCACTGACTAGTTCCACTGACTAGCTCCACTGACTAGCTCCACTGACTAGCTCCACAGACTAACTAACTAGCTGGAATAATGATATCATTAATTAACCAAAGATAGTGATAACATAATAAAAGCATACATATAATAAATGGCTATACTACCTATACAAATACATTTGCCTATCTCAAACCTAGTTAACTCAAACCTGAACAGACTTCAGCTAGGCTCAACTCAATTCGTTCAGTCACACCGCAGACCCTGGTGTACTGGGAATTTCTGAGAAGAGACCGCTGTAAGGTTGAGTGACCGTTTATATAGAGGCCTCTACAGTAGCGTGGCTTTGCCGAAGCGTTCTCATGTGATTGGTCAGTTGCGTGTACCAACTGTTAATCACGCGCTGACATGCATGGCTTCGAGAACGTTCGGCCAACCTTTACTATACTCATGCTACGGAATATTCCATGGTCCCTCATGGATCTTTGTCCATCTCAAGGACAGCGTCCCTGTTGCATTGATGGACCTACCCCTACCCTCAACGGTTCTCAAACTTAAAAAGGTTCTAAAATAGATATCGGGTAGGTATTCAACAGTAAGTTAAAACCTAACATATAGTTAGATGAAGATAAGGTAAGTTAAAACCTAACATATAGTATAGTAAGCTGTTGTCAAATGTTCTGCTTAGATGTCTTTTGTAATGTGACCCACATGTCACGCAATGTGACCCACATGTCATGTAATGTGACTCACATGTCACGCAATGTGACTCACATGTCACAATTATGTTTTGAATCCCTTGCATCTATTGGTCACTGGCTAGATTTCTTGAGCACAACTACTCTATAATTATGAGATTCAGTAGACAATTGTATCATTTTAATAAAAGTCGTGTTTTTTAATTCCCTTAGTATAAATTAAATATGCCATTTTTGAATAATAAAGATTGACTATAGAAATTTATTGTTCTCTGTAGATCAGACTGGAAAAGTCAGAAATGGAAGTCGAGATTCAAGAACTAAGGGCAGACAATGTAAGGCTACAGGAAGAACCTCACACAGCAGCAACCCAGCTGAGACGATTCACGGAATGGTTCTTCAACACGATAGATCGGCAGTGAACAAAACTTATCTCTAACATAAATTATCTCAGTTTCCTTTGGCCTGTTCAGCTGGCTGTAACTGTAAGCTTCTCCACCTGGTTTTAGCCAAAAGAAAACCATTTGTAATGTAATGGTATGGACTTCCTTAGTTGGCTGTTGTGGCCTTATGACCTGTGAAAATCTTAGAACAATCTAAAATTAACTTCCTTCACTAGTGGGTGCATCAATTCGTGGCATCACTACTTGGGGAACTCAATAACTTAAATAATAGTTTAGGAGCTTTATTTACTTTTTACACTTAGCCACTTGGTCAAAGTTTCTTATAAGCTCCATCAAAGCAAGTCAAAATAAATATTCTTTAAGTAGCATATTTTGTTTTAGAATTCCTAAACTCTAATGGAGTGTTGCAGCAAATCATCCTTACTTTTGAAAATAATCTATTGATTGCCAGAATATATTTTTATAAAGCTTTTTGTACTTAAAAAGATTTATTTCTTAGTCCTTCCTTTTAGTACCTTAAAATAAATATTTTTTACCCAAAATCTTCTAACAAAAAGACTAAAATAGCTGTATTCTAATACCAGTTTTTTTAAAAGGTGCAACTAATAGAAAAAAACCCTTTGAATGTGGGCAAGTGCAATATAAGATTCGCCCTGTCAGAAGTTCACAAGTAACAATTTTTAAAGATAAGAAAAGTGAAGTAAAAAATGATGAAAGCTCAAAAAAATAATGTTGGAGCATTTCATTGTTTTTACAATATGACAGTTTGATTGAATTCACATTATAAATCATTATAAAATATCAGTTAGTGCTTAACTTACTACAAAGTGGAATGTCATTGGGCTTTCTTGCTGTTAGTTGATCTTATTATTTTCTTTAGAAGTTATTTGTGTTAAAATCTGAATCTAGCATGATCTTGGCAGCATTAAAACTTTGGCACTGTTGTTTGATTTTTACATGTTACAAACTGTTGTGATGTAATGAAGGAAAACTTTGTCGATATATCTGAGGACTGCTGAATTCTTAAAGAGATTTATTCACTGGTTGTTGACATGTAGTGTTTGTCAGGTTATTTGGGCCCAGCCTGTACTCATGTCAATTAAGAGCACTACTTTTAATATTTTTGCTTCTTATTTCATAGTTATTTGACTTGATATGAATCCCTCCACATTGTTGTGTGCACAAATTGTACAGCAAAACTCCCTGCTAGCATATATAAATCCTTTTTGTTTGTACAATAAATGAGAGTTGGCTAGCACAAGCACTGGTAAGATTCAACTGCTAAGCCGTACAAGTAGAGTCAGCAAATACCAAGTCAGGAAAGTTTTAAGAAATGTTGTAAGTTTTCAGAAAATATTTTAAGTAATTTGTAGAAGTAAATTTTGCTACAGATTTAAGATATAATATTTAAAATCATTTCTACTTTAAAACCCACCAATTTTTCAGTTTTATCAGTAGTAGGTTTTTTTTTTTTTTTTTTTTTTTTTTTTTTGTGGGTTGTTTTTA
>MUZC01001807.1:21012-39320 GCA_002072015.1 Radix auricularia | reverse complement strand
ACGTAACCCATAACCAAGTACAATGTTTACAATCTTTTATCTTATAAGTCAATTAGTAACAATTTCCTTGGTAAAAAGGTTGTGTTGTGTTATGATTTCATTTCTTAGATGTTTCTTCACGAATGGTCTTTTTTAGGGTTGCCGACCACTCATCGGTGAATGGGATGACGCCAGAAAAGTTGGCCGTGGTGTTTTCTCCATATCTCTTGTTAACATCGATGTCAAGCGTGGGCCGAGACCTTCTCGACACCACGTATGCTGCCGCAGACATGTCCTACCAGAAAGCAAAAGTCATTGTCCTTTTAATTAGACATCCTTGAGCGGTATTAAACATTAGGTATATCCGCACTTAAGCTACAACGATAACAATCGCCTCATAGGGGATCTGTTGTCCCAAATAAAGAAATAAGATGGTACAAAGTACATTATCGTCTTGTCATATTGTGCCCCAACACGTCCGCCCACGATATTATGGACGACCATCAAATGCTGTCAATTTGTGCCCCACTACGCCCACCAACAATGTAACAAACGACCATCATATGCTGTCAATTTGTGCCCCACCCCGCCAACGAACATTGTAACAAACGACCAGCAAATGCTGACCATTATATGTTATCAAGTTGTGCCCCCAACGCCCACGAACAATGTAAAAAATGTACATCAAATGCTGACCAACCAATGCTGAGCATCAAATGATGTCAGATCATTTCCCAATACGCCCACCAACAATGTAACAAACGACCATCAAATGCTGACCAACAAATGCTGACCATAAAATGCTGTCAGATTGTGTCACAACACACCCACCAATGATGCCATTTATAGAGAAGATCTCCTGTTATTTTCCTTTAAAAAATTGATGAGTTTTTCTCACATATAATTTGATCATTTTTAATTACTAATGAAAAGCTCTTGTGATAAATTTTGTATATATAGTCTATATTCATATTGATTTTCTTCAACTTTTAAATAAAAATTGAATGAAAACGATTGCAAGTATTTTACTCTTAAATGGTTTTTCTTTAATCCTTAAAAGTTTAATGTAATTCTATTTATAATTATTTTAATATTGTTCATACCACTGTCATTTTAGATATTAGTCACCATTATTTTCTAATTGCTGAATATGTCCTTTTTAAAAAAGTTGAAAACTAATTAGATCTATCAATTTTTCTGGATATAGCTTAGAACTTAGATGTAAGACATCACTAATTAATGTGGAAGAAAATCAGCATTCCTGAAATCCCTCTCAGCTCTCTGACGCCAAGGGGTGTGTTATAAGTTGTGAAGCCCCCGAAGTCGTTGATACTGGAGCGGTCACCTGGGCGTAAAGGACACAAGGTCAAAACGCCTCCCACCAAGTTGACCTCCAGCTTGGGCAATTTTCAAATACTGACATTTTTATAATTCCATATTTTGCTTTGGCAGGAATAGACTTCATATCTCCGGCTGACGGGTTGAGTCATATTTATTTTTAATAGTTTCGGCCGGAATTTACTTTATAATTCTAGACTGATTCTGGTTTTATTCGGATTTAAAACATTTGCACCTGCACAGCCCGGATAAAAATATAAAATTCCTAACAATTAAAGAGACGAAGCGGTCTTTAGTTTTTAAATGTAATTCATTTACTTTGCAAAAAAAAATAAGTGAACATATTTCTGTATTTCCAAACAACTTATTTTCTAAAAAGATATTCAAAATATAGGGACATTCAATTTACATTTAATTTATTGTGGGACGTGGTGGTCGAGAGGTAGCGCTCTCGACTGTCATACTGATGGTCACGAGTTCGAATCCACACGAAGGTGAGGATTTGCTCCCGAGGCCTGAGGAGTCCCCGAGTCACCCAGCTCTGAATGGGTACCTAACTAGACAATAGTTAGGCGGCTGGGGTAATGCGTGGAACCCCTATAGCCGTGGCCTGTGACCGCTGCATCACTTGCCAACAGATCATCTCTCATGGTCTGTGGACGCAATTATCTTCTGCATAGAAGGAGCGTCTGTATATCTAAGATAAGATAAGATTATATTGAGCAATTATAATAATAATAATAATTTAATTTTTTTAATCAAAATGATGCACTGATAGGACCAACTTTCAGGGAATGAAGTTTTTTATTACATGTCCTTTTAGTCAAAATTACTCACAAATGATAGAGTATCTTTTTTGTAGTGGACTTCTCATATTTTAAGTGGTACAGATTGTTTAGCTACTCTTTTATTTCATTTTTAAAAAAAAATTTTTACCTTTATAAAGCTCATTAGCGGTATCTTAAGTATTTTTATATTGAACATATTTGTTTAAAGCGACGAGCGCCCAGATGTTGAATACGGGGTGCTTACAAAATGCTGAGACCCCAGATGTTGAGTACTGGGCTATAGGGTATAGACACCAGAACCTATATGCCTCATTGTCTGGTGTAATTAGTATTAGCTATATGTTCTATTATAATAACAATAAGGCTCTAGCCCCATAAGCTCAAATTACTAATTATAATTAGTCTTCGCTAAGTACACAGCAGAGAAAATATTTAATACATGAAATATTTATACAAAAGGAATACATTAAAAAGAAACATACAGGTAACATGAATATATATCAACAATACAGATAAGGATTTCTTACGACCCAACTTCTCTCTTGAAACGCGCGTAGATAATAGGAACTGGCTGTTACAACTACGCTTCTCCGGTCAGTCGTAGCTCTATCTCCCTCTGCGGAATGATGGACAGTCCATTAACTCGCAGCCATTGTCAACGCCAGCAAGGGATCTCACGTGTGAGGCAAGGCCACCTTGTCCCTTGCTCGCTCCAACAGCGCGTCTTATGTCTGAGATGTTAGTCTAGTGCAGTGTTTCTTAACCTTTTTGTTGCAATGGACCCCTTTAAAAATTTTAAATATGTCACGGACCCCTCTGTGAAAAAAATTTGTTTAAACGCAAATTATTACAAAATATATCCTATTTTATTATTTAAGTATTTTTATTTCAATAATATAACTGTAAACAGATATCTTTATTTATGTTTCTGGATATAAAATTGTAATTTATTTTACAAGTTTGATTTTCGGTTCTCTTGTGCCAAGTGAATATAGTAGTAACGAAAGCAAGAACAACAAAAAAAAGAGTATAAATTATCTGATCACAAATCCTTACCTAATTTTATATTACATAAAAATTAAAAAATGTATATTGTGCCTGTAATAGTTTAATTCAAAAAGAAAAATATAAAAATGCAAAAATGATCTCTTGAATCACAATTTAGTTGTTTAAGAATTAACATTTAATACAGCGGATTCACAAATAATCATTACATCAGAAATAAGTTTAATGGTAGTCAACATTATACAATATGAATTTTTACAAATTTGAAGAAAATAAAATCTTCAATGTGAAGGCTGTTGCTGCTTTTCCTTGATTAGGAGATAGAATTGAGGGATGGTTTTCGACAAAGAAACGCGCACTTCATGTTCGACAATCAATAGATTTCGATGTTTTGTTTTTATTGTTACGAGTGTGGAAAATCCTGATTCGCAAAGATATACCGTAGCAAATGGAATAATGGCTGCCATAGCTCGTTTTACTACTAATGGGTAGGCTTTTCTTAAAGAAGACCAAAACTCTCCAAGAGTTTTTGAATCAAAATCCATTTTTTACAAAGACTTTGTTTTTCAAATCAACTCGTCTTTGGCAAGGTCCATGTCGTCGATACAGTCAATATCACAAAGAAAAGGATTGCGAATCCACAACTCATCTTTTTTAGTTATTTTATCCAAATTGAAATATTTTTCAAATGAAACTTGAAGTACTTCCAGGTGCTCACAGATTTCATCTTTCAAGTTATTCAACAACAAACTATCTTGTCGAGATCCATTTTCAAAAATGAATTCGTCCAACATTTGAAAGTTTGCATCTATCCCATTTTGAATTCTCATTTTCCAAACGGACATTTTCGATAGAAATGCTTGTAGTTTTTCAGTGGCATCCATAATTGTTGTGTCAGGTCACTGAATTGAAATATTTAGGCTATATCGTTCATGTAGTTAAAAATGTCAGCCAGGTTAGCCAATTAACTTATAAAATCTTTTTTATTGAAATATTTATATCGTTCATGTGGTTAAAAATGTCTGCCAGGTAAGCCAATTTACATATAAAATCTTTGCTATTGAAATATTTATATCGTTCATGTGGTTAAAAATGTCTGCCAGGTAAGCCAATTTACATATAAAATCTTTGTTATTGAAATATTTATATCGTTCATGTGGTTAACATGTCTGCCAGGTAAGTCAATTTACATATAAAATCTTTGTTATTGAAATATTTATATAGTTCATGTGGTTAAAAATGTCTGCCAGGTAAGCCAATTTACATATAAAATCTTTGTTATTGAAATATTCGAAGGGGGAGTTATCTTTTACCTTCCAAAAATAGTGATACTTCTGTCTTAAACTTAAATCGCAAGCGCGATGACAGCGCCGTGCTTCGCTCGCTCACTTCCCAACAAAGTTAAAAGCAAAGGCTTCTCAGTGTTTCAAATTTTAAATGTTTTGCGCGTGTTTTTTTTTTCTCATATTGTGGAGTTCACTATTGGGAAATGGCAGACACACGGTTTAAAGAAGTAAGTGAAAAAAAAAATTAAAAGAAATTTTAAAAATTAGGAGCAGAAATTAGGAGCAGTCGGCGAACCCCCAAAATATGTTTCATGAACCCCCAAGGGGTCCATGAACCACAGGTTAAGAAACACTGGTCTAGTGGTTTCTTCGTCTACCTATTAGCTATACTAACAGCTTTACTATACTTTACTAACAACTCTTACTTAAACTCCTACTTTACTTCACTTGTCCTACACTTTACTAGTTGAAACAATAATTGAATATCTTATTTAACTATTGTTAATAATAAACATATCAATCAACAAAGCTTAAAAGGAATAAAAGCATTAAGTAACAAACAAAATGCATTGGACTATTTTAAGTCTAGGTACTGCTCAAACCTGTAAAAAGACTTCTCAGCTAAGCTCAACTATAATAGACATTCAAATCAGACATGTTGCACCGTGAATCTTCAGAGAGAGAGAGAGAGAGAGAGAGAGAGAGAGAGAGAGAGAGAGAGAGAGAGAGAGAGAGAGAGAGAGAGAGCGAGACTGCTGAAATGTTCAGGTCCAGTTTTTAAGGACCTCTGGCTTCTCCGTTGGCTATGGCGTGGGTCAGCGTGCAGCTCTCATTTGGTTTGGTCAGTTGTCATGGACCAACTTTTCACATGCATGCATTTGAGAATATTCAGCCAACTTCCACATGAGCACCTATTACTAATTTGTAGTAGCGTCCATTAAACTTTCCAGAATATTTGTCCCGTCTCAAGGACAGCGTCCATATTGTGTTGATGGACCTACCCCTACCCTCAACGGTTCTTAAATTGTAGTTGTTCTAGGCTATGGTAATGAGGGACTCAACAATACTTAGTAGACGTCTATTAGAAAACGAAAATCTAAACATAGATCTAGTCGATGCTTTATTTGATAAACAGCACGAATTATTTTAGTCAACTTAACGACGCTGTATAACACAAGGTGTGCAAACAAATAGTGTTTAAATTTTGCGCTACACCATTTAGCTGCGACATTGATATTTTTTAGCGCATTTTCGAGAAGTCGAATGCGCTATTGCACCCGTTTTGTCCGTCCGTCAGTCCGTCCGTCTGTCATCACCCTTGATCTCAGCATCCATAAGTCCTAGACCCATGAGGTATATATGTTTTTTGTATGTCCTGACCTGCCATTTGTGCATCAACACTCAGTTACTCGATCCGTTAAAAAAAAACCCGTTAAAACTACCAAAAAACTTTGCGAATCGAGAGGTAACACTGGCGCAGGGAACGGCCGCCATTGCCTGAAATCGAATACATCATTTTTCAAGCATTGAAGAGTGGTGCGAAAGCGTGCAAAAGAATTAGTTTTTTTTTAGTTGACGTCATTAGAATATGCGTAAAAGTTTAGAGAGTTTTACGTCATCATTTGTGGTGACTTGTAGTTAGATTAAAGAGAAAATAATTTTTTTTTTAAATGTAAAGAAATGACTTTTAAATAAAAAAAATATCAGGTATATTCATTACACAAGAAAATTCCTAAAAATATGTCTAAAATCTAAACACAATTACTGATAAATACATAATGCTGATATCTAACAGAAGAGTGATACATAATACGAAAATGCGCTAACACATCCTGAATTCCAATAGGGACCAGGCTTAACATGATTTTTTAATATTATGCATGCATTTTTAAATGTTTGCAATATTAATGAATTTTTTTCCCTTAAAAATATGTATCACATACGACGATTCTTGTTAATGAGGCATAGTATTAATACCTTGGGCTAGTTAAAAACTTCCTAGTATTTCAGTTTTAATTTCACAATAACTTTAATATGTGTGCATTTCTACATGATTTACGGATTGCAAACGTGCTCAAACTATTTTTTTTGTTGCTATTTTATGTAAGTGATAAAATACTTAAACGCAATAACTTTAATTAGTGATACAAAGTCAAAACATTTTCATAAATGTTCTACGTATTAAAATACTAATTAGATCAAGCAATACATAATTATGTTCGTGTTTTTCGTGTTTTTTTTCTTTGTTTTTGTACAAAAAAACGTGTTTAATCAAATTTCCCTTTTCCATGCACAAGTTTACCTTCTTACGGCTTATTATTTAAATTATTAAAACATTATACGATTAGGATACAATAAAAATTTATACTTAAAAAAATATATACTTTTGAAATAATAAGCAACAAGTTCTTTGTATCTTCTGGCGCTAATTCCTCTGATATACAGTCCACAACATCTAATTAGTTATTTTTGCTACATTATTTCTGAAAACGGGGTTTTTTAATAAATGATCACTCACATTTGTTGCACATCTTCCGCCGCCAGCTGTCAGATCAGCTTACATACATCAGTGTATAAAAGTTAGTGCAACGAAAAGTCTCATTTGTTCTCTTGTTTTTTCTCATCTTGTTTATTTAACTCTTTTCTTATGGGTTCTATATACTATTGATGTGGTATTGTGTTATATAAGTTTTCACATTATTAATTCACATGATCTCATATCATCATATTGTCAAAAATATAAACTAAGCTCAAATGGTCTTTTTTATCAACAATTAATCCAGTGGTTCCATTTTGTTTTTCCATGGACCCCTTTGATAGTCAAAAACAACCAAGTGACAAAAACTACATGAATGCATAGTTCAGACATCATAATTTAAAAGCAGCATTTTGATGATAAAGTACGGTAAATATTGAAATTATATCTTTTGTGTAAATAAAATGGAAAAACAATTAATAAATTGGCTTAACGTGATGAGATTTTGTTAGTGTATTTATTACCAAATCAATGTTTGTGAGTAGCAACTGGAAATCCCCACTAGCAGCAATTTCTCGCAGTTTTCAGTGTTTTAATGATGAGGTTGAAAACATTACTGAATCTTTCTTCCACCAAAAAGGAAGACGAGAAAGCATTTAATAAATTCTTTATAAAAACCCACAATGCAGGACATTAAATAGGACGTTTCTTTGTAGCCAGAATTAGCGGTATGCTTATTTAACATTGGTTTAAGTTTATCCTTTCAATAAGCTGTTCCTGTTCCTGTGAAAACACAAATTACACAAACTATTTGTGTAAGGAAACAATCAATTAAAGCTTTTTTATTAACTAATACAAATAATGGTAGACGTTTCGGCTAATGCCTTCATCAGTACAAAAACATTTACTTACATATATCTTAAAATTAAAACATATGTGATAAAATGAAAAAAAAAAGAAAAACAAAAATAAACACGGACATAGAATATAAGAAAAAGGAGGAAGTTTTATGCAGTCCTATTCTGTATGATTAGTCTGTATTCATCATTGTTTGGGATCTGAGTTTTTCTACATTCAAAAGTGTTCAACTATCATTCGAGAAAATCAAAGTGAAGAATGTATTCAAATATTTGGTTAAAGTTTATGGTCTGCATGAAGAGCCTTTAAGTGTTGACATTAAGCCAACAAATCTTTATCTCTATTTTAAAATTTATTGTTAAATATTTGGAAACTGAGAACATTCTTCTATTCCTAAATATTGTTGGCACAAAAAAAGGTTTGCAACACATTCAGATTTTACCTCTTTTTTTTAATAAAATTTAATTGCTTTTGGTTTAAAAGATTTTCTTTTAAGTTGGTTAAATAAATTAGTTCCAAAGGTTAAGTCATTTTTTGTTTGTTTATCTATTTGTGTTGTTAAGCAATATCTTTGATTTTTCAGGAATTTGAACACTGAATCAAAGAAAGCCTAAACGCAATTTAAATATGAACTTTTTGATAACCAACGTACTTCTGTGTGAATAGGTAAACGAGTATAGTCTTCTTCTCTTTCTAAACAATATTGATCAAATAATCTCTAATTAATTGTAGGCATTTCCTTTGATTTTATGAAATGCTCAAAATACATAATCTATTTATACATTAAAACGCACGAATATATTTTTTTTCGAATACGTGATGTAGATAAATGATACGGAGTACTAAAAATCCATTGGGTACAGCTTGTTTTAAGATACGTTACAAAATAGTGATGAAAGTTCCTGAATACATCAACTCTCTCCCTCCACAATTTTGGAAACTTAATAAAAACCGATATCCGATAATGACATTCCTTATCAAGANCCATTTATGGACGCTTATGTTTTCCCTATCAAATAATTACGTTTTCCAAATTAATTTTCCTATAAGGCTTTACTTTTATACATTTTGGACTGTAACTACAGCATAAAATAATGACGTCATCTTTAAAAGAAGATTAAACTTATCTTTAGCATAAATTAAACACCAAAACTCTTTGCTAGTAAACGGAACAAGGAATCAAAGCAAAATTCATTGTGATTCAATGGTTGATTTGAGTGAAACCAAAGCTAGTAAGTGCTCTCAATAAATGATATTATTGGCGACTATACTTCTTTTTATTATGTATTTTAAATTTAAAATTTATACAATTAAACCTAATGTATACCCTAAAACTGCAAACTTAAATACTTTTATGTAGATCTATACAAATAAGTGCACTTATTCTCTCTTCTGATGTAAAAAAACACGATTTCTTTTCGGAAATATGTGGTCTGTCATAACAATGTAAATAATTGAGCGCACCGTTCTCTTTGCTTTAGCCTTTATTTCTATAGTGTAAAGCAGCAGGTTTCTCATTCATTTTATACTAAAGCGTGGATCTCATGTAAAAATGTGTTAGCTTTTTTAAACAATATCTTTATAGTCATCTGCAGGTTGTGCTGAAGATGTCTAGTCCAATAATATGCTTCTTTACAGTTTTTAGTCACAGCCACTAAGAGTTTAGTACTGATACTGATATATCAAGTAAAGTGTTGACAGTCGCAAATTCTTTGAATTCATAAAAGGAGACATTCTGAGTCTTAGGCCACTGCAACAAATGCAGCTTCAGTGGGCCCCACGGTTTTATTGGCCCCGCCATTCTTAATCGTCACTTATTATCCTTATTAATTCCTATAACTACTTAAATGGGCCCCGCGCAAAGCATTTCGCATACTGAGTTGAAAAGTGCCCCGCTATTGTTAAGACGGCTCTGCTTGAATGAGGATTATTAATTTTAAAGAGGTATAAGTACAATGTACCTCAATAAACTTTAATCATCGGATACATTCTTGAGGCAAAAAATACTTTATAATATATCGGTTTTAGTATTATTGACCTCTTTGGCTTTGGAGCCGCATTTTTTTTTTAAATAGAGCTTTTAACAATTAATTGCAAAGTAATCTTTAACTTTTTAAAAAATTACGATAAATTAATCGTTAATTTCTATTAAAGCAACACATTGAAATTTATTAAACGTACTTGTCGAAAATCAAGATGACAATGGAAAGTCTCCTTTATTAGACATCTTTAACCTGAAACGCAACAGACAAGTGTATTGAAATTATTTGATTTAAGTGATGAGTGGGACTGAACGGTGTTATTGACTTTATAGCAAGCCGAGCTGAACAATCATTCACATAGCTTTATATTGTGTCAGCTAAAGATTCTGACACAGTAGTGGATGTATGGTTTGCAGGTAAAATGTAAGTGAATTGATAGAACAATGGTAGCAATGTTCCTTGTAAGTAGAGCAGCTGTGCAGGTAATTGACAGACGCCACGTAGGAGTTTTGATTCACCGCGAAGCACATTTTATAAAAAAGTTACAAAAATTAGGATTTTGTTCTAATGTGCCAATGAATTATGTTTTAAACTTTGCACACAAAGCACCAAGCTTATACTTAGAGAGAACGTTTTATGGCAGGTAAATCATTTCTCTTATTCATCACAATATCTTATTACCTTTATAAACATTTAAAACATTTACGTCACTCAATAGTGTAGAACCAAATTGTTGTTTTAATAATTCGGAAATTACATTTTGATTTTTTGGATGAATTTTTTTACTTTTTGAATTTCAGTACATTAAAAAATGGTGAGTCCATTAAACGTACCAAAAAATTAATCGTTAAAACATATTAAAGATTAATCGGGAAATCCATCGTTTATTTCCGCCGCCCTTGTATATATATATATATATGTGTGTGTGTGTGTGTGTGTGTGTGTGTTATTAATGATTAATTTAAATTTATCTCTTAACATTCGGAAACTAATGAATTTATTAATTGTTATTTTCGATTAAAGCCTAACATTAAAACGTATGATGTCATAATAACACTTATTAAACGTTATTGTTGAAAATCTATAAACCACTGAATTGTCTTCGTTTTATATCATCGTTTAACCAGATTATCAAAAGCACATATGGGTTGACATTTTTAGATTCAAGTGATGAGCGGATCTAATTGGCAATATAACCAGCCGCATTGAACAATCATTCACATGGAACTGAGCAAACAGGTATGTACAAAACGGTCTTTGTAAAAAATGAGATTATCAGATATTGTAGCTCATAAAGTTTCAATTGGTAGAGGGTAAATGGAATTAGGAACTTTTATTTTCATTTTGTAATGCAATTATTTAGTAGAAGAGCTGTCATAATTTTCTGTCTACGTCACTCTCCATTACTGCCATTAGCTTAAAACGTGTTTCATTTGATTTCAAAAGTAGGCAAAGTGCTAGAATCATGGTAGGCAAACTTTATTAACATTTCGAACATTTCCGTTAGTCAATAGTTTAAAGCAATATTTTCCTGTACTCGTCAGAAAATTTATTATTTAGTGGCCGCTATCTCATATTAATTTCATTTCTTACTTCGTTAAATAGATTTAAATCTTTAAAATTTTAAGCGATTAATCGATAAAGTAATACTTAATAACCTGGAGAGGAATGGTAGACACCAAGGTTTACCAAGCCCGAAAATGTTCTAATGGAAACACTAGAATCCACTACGAACTCAAAATAAAAAGAAGAGGTTATTGGAGTAAAAAAAAAATCTTTCATTTTCGCAGGCTTTAAAAAACAAAATTGTAAGGGAAATTTCAAACACATAATTTGGATAATGTTTAATTTTTAATCGTGTTAGTTTTCTTGCTAAAGAATTTATTCTGACATGTGTCAAACATAACCGGTTTAAAGGTTTACTTTGCACGACCTGTAACGCTTGCCCAAATGTTAATTGTAAATACAGCTATCGATATACAATTCACTTAATTATCCTTAAAAATCTTCACAGCATTTTTCTAAAAAACCATTTGTTGACAAATAAAATTTGTAAGTCCCTTAATGTTTCAATCAGATCATTTTTGGGCTTGGTTGGGCTCGATCTCACACCCCACAGCTTGTACGTGAGCGCACTACTTCTTCGTTACCCAGCCGCAAACAGCTTGTCTGAAATAACTTTGCCTCTCACAATTGTTACTCTGTTTGCGCGCCTATTGGTAAGATCAGCTGAATTTTTTCGTAGTATCTTATATCTTAGATATACAGACGCTCCTTCTATGCAGAAGATAATTGCGTCCACAGACCATGAGAGATGATCTGTTGGCAAGTGATGCAGCGGTCACAGGCCACGGCTATAGGGGTTCCACGCATTACCCCAGCCGCCTAACTATTGTCTAGTTAGGTACCCATTCGGAGCTGGGTGACTCGGGGACTCCTCAGGCCGCGAGAACAAATCCTCACCTTCGTGTGAATTCGAACCCGTGACCATCGGTATGACAGTCGAGAGCGCTACCTCTCGACCACCACGTCCCAAAAATAATTTAATTGTTTGATAAGTGCAACAACAGTAACCCTATTATACACTCATGATCTATCACGCCCTTATTGATACAGGTGATTTCTTTCAAGTGTATCGTTACAGATCATCTTTAATAAATATTTTAAAAGATAAAATATGTCGGAAAGGCCAGTAAGAAAGATATACAAGACTACAAAAAGCGTGCAAAAACAGCCATACAATTTTATAAAAATTTAATTTTTACCCGTACAACCAGGTAATGACTTCTATATACCCTTCCATTCCAAGATTCTCTTCTTATATGAATTATACCAAGTCATTTCTAACTTTTATTACAGTATTCACCTCTCAATGGTTAACGTCAACTTTCCTAACTAAAGTCATGTACAAAGATGAAGTTTCTTTTTTGATCTTCTAAGTAGGTTAATTTTTTAGGATTTTGAAAGAAATTAATTGAACTGAGCAGAGCTTGTAAATATGGGTAAGGTAAGTAAGATGTACTCTGACTTTGTGTGGTTTCATTTTCTTTAATTACTTTTTAAATTTTTTAATAAAAATTATGGAGATGCATATTAAAGTCGTATGGTGTATTTCGAAAAGTGTGATTTAAGTTGTTTTTGTTTTTTTTAAAGGCTGCAGGTGATGTGTTTAACTTGTTATTTAATGGTTGCACATTGAAGGGCTGTAGTTAAACATTTTCTTTACTATTACATTTTCCTTACAGAATATGAAACTGGAGCGAAGCGTGATACAATAGAAGTTTAGAGGCATGAAATGTCAAAACATTTACAGACTTGTAATGTAAAATTTGACTAGAAAAGGACAAAGGATAAAATTCGTTAGAAACGAGATGAATTGGTCATTATTATTCTTCTTAAACGTGTACAGTATCATCAGTAAAACAGGTGATAAATTTGTTAAAAATGAACATTTTAGGGCAATGATGTATTACATGTTCTGCTTACAGCTTCACAAATAATGATGACGCAAGTACGAGAATTTTCCATTTTGATTAAAATCATCAACCAAGCAAAACAAAAATGAATTTGAACAAATCAATACATTTGGCATCTACGCTAGCACCGATAACTTTGTGTTAATTATATTTCATACATAAATGTATGTTATGTGCGTTGAGCTACGTCCCAGGCTTGTACATCGTAATATGTGTATTTATGTTATTAATGCTAGGAATTCAAGATTTAAAAAATATTGAAAATATGCATTTTCGGGAACTCTACCCAAAGTCTAGTCTGTGACTTAAAGTACTCTAGCTATCAAACGGGATATCTTCCCCATATCTAAAAAAATAATTTAATTGTTTGATAACTGCCACACCATGACCCCAAGATCATGGCCTTGAGACATTTATGAAAATAGAATTAAACAGGTACAATTTGTATTATGAGTGAAGAACTGAGAAAAATAGAGAAGTGATAAAAAAATATTTGTTGGATCGAGAACAGAGAAAGAAAGTAAAGCAACATTTAAGTAAATTCGTTTATTTTGATTTTAAGGTAACAAGGAGTTAAGCTATTCCTAAATAAATTCAACTTCTAACCTCCACCTAGATTGTTAGATATCGGGAAAAAATGTACATTTCTTTACAAAACTTACCTTAAGAGCTATTGAATGACAGGACGAAAAAAACATATAACATAAACATTTTTGTGTGACTTTGGTGGCATGTGTAGACTTATCTAACAAATACATCTGAAGGTAAAAACAAATACGCAAGAAAAAGGAAAAAAGATTTTTTTTAAATATCCCTTTCATTTGTTTCGGCTCACTGATGCAAGATGTTGCCTTTTTTACTGTCACAATCACTTCAGCCGTGACTAAATAATTAAAACTATGTTCATTCAATGATTTTAAATGTTCGCGTTTTTGTTTTTTTAAAGGAGAAGGATTCCTAAAGATTTTAGACAAATCGACTGTTGAGGAAGGAGAAATGTTCACCATGACCTGTGATTATTTCCGATTCGACAATCCAGAAGATGAATACATTAATTTTGTAGATACAGTCTTTTTGAAGCGATTTGTCGTTAACGAGGAAAAGGATTCTGTGCTTTACATGTTCGATCCATACAACCTCGGAATTCCATACTGGGGTGTATGTTCCTTTTCAATCTATGAGCTAAGTAGAGGTTATGTTGTACACTAGAGTGAGTTTCCATTTTAATAATAAATTCCGAAAATTACTTTGCTAGAGTTTAAAATTTACAGCCAGAAATGCTACCTTAAATCATCGTACACAGAGTAATAAGTAATAAATATAATTGATATTTACTTTCCAATAGAAAGTTGAATGAATAACATGTCGGCTGAATAGCGAGTGTAAATTTCCTCTCTCTCTCTTTCTCTCTCTCTCTCTCTCTCAATATATATATAGGACTTGAAAGTAAACCCGTATTTTTTTAAAACCTATTCTGACTTGATTACAGTGACGTTCGTTACATGTAATGCTACCCAAATAAGTATGTATTGTGTTAAATCCACTTTGTAACAATATCAATATTGTTAAAATTTGTGGGTTTTTTTGTTGTTGTTTTTTTTAATTTAAGAGTTTCGATGAAACTAGAATATGGGACGTTTCAGCGAGCATAGGGCCACATTACTATAAAGGAGATAAAAACAAGATCAATTTGTCCATTACTGTACTTGATACTATAATGGAGGACACTGGCAGCTACACGTGTCAAATTCAATTGAACAGCGATGGACACTATTTAGTAAAGTCACGCAGTGAGAATTTAAAAGGCATGCATTATATACATTCTTTAATTTATATTATTTCGGCGATATGTATTTTATGGTAGTCGGACACTTCGACCCCGGACGATTCGACCCCGGACGGTTCGACCCTGCCAGTTCGACGCCAGGACGTTTCGACGCCAGGTCGTTTCAACCCCGGTAGGTTCGACCCCGGACGGTTCGACCTCAGACGATTCGACCCCGGTCGATTCGACCCCAGACAGTTCGACCCCAGGACATTTCGACCCTAGGGTGTTTCGACCCCGGACGATTCGACCCCTTTCTTTTTAAGGCGTTAAATGTTTTGGTTTTTAAAAATCCATTTTTAATCCTTTTTTTAATTAAAAAATAATTAGTTTAAGTTTAATATTATCTCTTTAAAAATAAAAACATTATGAAATAGTTATTTTTAACGTTTATTTAATTATAGTATGATTGAACAAATAATATAGTTTTATATTAATATCTCTTTAAAAATAAAAATAGAATGAGATGTTATTTTTAATTAGTAATATAAAATAGTACAATATATAAAATAAAATAGTCTAATTTATATTAATAGCTCTTAAAAATTAAAAATAGAATGAGATATTTTTGATAATTAAAAATTGTACAATATATAAAAGTGTAATATATATTCTGTTTCTTGTGTACGTTAGACTTGCCTGGCAGAAAAACTGATTTTAATAAGACGTACAAAGTTATCTAACGTAAATAAATTTCAATATTTAATATGCCGCATAGCAGACAAAAGCATTCAAGCTGCTGTGCCCTTATGACCTGACTGAACGTTACGTATTGATATTTACCATCCATTTGAATGTTCAGTGTACCATCGTTTTACTGGAAGCATGCCGTTGTAAAATGAGGTGCATGGGTGGTGGCTAGTTTGTATTATAAAGCGGTCATGATGGCAAAAATAATGCGGCGTTTGAAAGGGTACCAGGGCAGCTTTTACAACAATATTGACAGCACCCCAGGCGAAACGTCTGGATTTCGAACTGTCCGGTGGTTATATAATGAACGACTAGTTACGAAAACGAGACTAAGCAACGACCACAGAACTTGATGTGCTCGCGAGGGTTATTGAGTAGGTAAATAAGGGGAGAATGGGCAGAGATACTGTAGGTGATTGCCCACAATGCCTTTTTTTTATTGTCCAATTACATCTGATCGGGGTTGTGGTGGAATCGGACTTTTTGCCTCAGACCGATAGCGTATTGATCACAATCATGATTTCGCTTTGAATGTTGACTGGTAATCAGTGTATATATAGTTTTGTTTTCAAAATTTCGTAAATTTAACGTTAAGAATAACTTTTTCAGGCTGTGTTTTATTTTTAAAAAGATAATATTATTAAACTAATTATTTTTAAACAAAAAAATATTTTTAAAATGCAAAAATAAAATAAAAACATTGAATTAAAAAAATAATAAATTCACGCCTTAAAAACGAAAAGCATCGAATCGTCCGCGGTTGAAACACCCTACTGTTTTAATATATATTAGAATTTTATATATTTTACTATTTTAAATTAATTATAAAATAAATTATTATATTTTAAATTTTTAAGAGCTATTAATATAAATTATACAATTTATTTTATACATTGTACTATTTTTATTTATTAAAAATAACATCTCATTCTATTTTTAATTTTTAAGACATATTAATATAAAACTATATTATTTGTTCAATCATACTATCATTTTAAAAAACCGTTAAAATAACTATTTCCTACTGTTTTTTTTTTTTAAAGAGTTAATATTGAACTTAAACTATTTATTTTTGATTAAAACAGAAATAAAAATGAATTTTTAAAAACCAAACCATTTCACACATTAAAGAGAAAGGTGTCGAATCTTCCGGGGTCGAAACACACTAGGGTCGAAGTGTCCTGGGGTCGAACTGTCCGGTGTCGAATCGACCGGGGTCGAACCGTCCGTGGTCGAACCGACAGGGGTCGAAACGTCCTGGCGTCGAAACGTCCTGGCGTCGAACTGGCAGGGTCGAACCGTCCGGGGTCGAATCGTCCGGGGTTGAAGTGTCCGTAATTCGTATTTTATATAGCCCTATAGTGAGAATTAAAAAGATGAACAAAATATTTGTTGTTTGTATAAAACAGAGACAGACATTAAATTTGACAATCTCTTAATTTAAATGCGGACATTCGAAAATGGGGGCTGCTAAGACGGGTAAGAAAAAAATAGTTGCTCGAGTTTTGTATTTTTAAAATTTTTGGTGTATGCAAATAAATCACAGTTAATAAATTATCTTTTAACATAATTTAACACCCATAAACATAAATTACAGATGTTTACTTCGATAAAAATATTTTACTCCGCATTTTTAAAGTTAAACAAATAGATACTACATAAATGCATAAAATTATATATAATTTCATTTTTAATAATTTTAATAATAAACTGCCTTGTTAAAAAATCTGAAGCAATAGAAATCCGTTTTTCATTACAGTAACAAAGTCAACATACAAAAAACCAGCATGTAAGTAGACGTATAAGTTAATGTACTGAATTGATTCTTGTTTAACAGGAGCTCAAAGTATTGGTTTTCATTTCAAATACTTTCTAATATTTTGAAATAATTGGGGAAAAGTAAATAATTACATTAATCAGCAACAACTTTTTAAAATTGTTTGAATTTCTAATTTAATATTGCAAGTATGAATTCTTTAAATGTAACGACTTGAGTCTTTCATTGCAATAAAGTCATATCTTAAATCGCTAAAGTTCCATCATTAACCAGTTTCATTTCATCAACTAAAATATCAAATTTTTCCATAAGCACAGTCTGATCTTCTCAACGTAATATTTTATTATTCGCCAAATTTTCATTAATTCAATTCTAATGGTCGCAATTGTTTTTTTTGTTTTTGTTTTTTTTTGGCACAGTCTCATGTCTTCTATTGCATATTCTAAATTATATAATTTCCAAGGGCTTTCATTGAAGCTGACTCATTTGTTTAATTGCCACAGTCTAATTTCCCAATTAGTTTGCTTATTGCATTTTTTTCACGATCTTTTAGACACGAGAAGGACGACGCTGACCACGACAAGTATGTATAACAGCTGTTTTCCTTTACAAACCCATAGCAATTGTATTAGTTATCTTAAAGAAGTGCTTCGGGTTTTATGTTATACGTTTATCTCATTTTGAGGGAACCTCATTATTTTTTTACGTTTGTACATGCATATCAAATGATTAACACTTGCATTTTAAAACTTAATGATAGGTTAATTTAAAAATTTCCTGATTGCCTTATTTGTAAGGCAATCTCTCTTATATATATATATATATATA
>MUZC01001807.1:5889-20189 GCA_002072015.1 Radix auricularia | reverse complement strand
TATATATATATTTACTAATAAAAGGAAAGCCCTCTCTGATTGACTGACTGACTGACTCATTCTTTCATCACTGATCCTAAACCTCCCCCTTTAGGTAGTTGCATGAAACTTTGGGAAGTTGCTGGGTACCCTCTTACTACGACCATTGGCGAAAAATAATTTTTAAAATCTCACTCTAGTGGGGCCGGAGACCCAAAAAAGTTTTTTGTTCTACATTACTAATTCTCGAACAATCCGTGTAGGTAGAAGGATGAAACATTAGGAAGGTTTTTTTGGAATTCTCTAACGACAAAATTTCGCGAAAAAGAAATTTGAAATTTACGTTCATGGGGGCCGGGGGCCCAAAAGCGTTTTTTAACTGCATTACTAATTCTTCAACTTTCCGTGTAGGTAGAAGCATGAAATTTTGGGAAATTGTTGGGTCCCTCTTACAAAAAAAAATTTGCAAAAAAGAATTGAAGTACATGCTTTCAATTATAATTAGAGAAAAAAGAGTTAAATGTTCCACTCATGGGGAAGGGGCCCCAAAAAGGGTTTTTTCCTTATAAAGTTCTATAAAAATTGAAATACACTAAATCTCCTATTTCACGTATAGGTAAAAGCATGAAACTTTGGACATTTTTTGAGTGCACGCTCCCGACAAAAATTGGGGAAAATAATGTTAAAATTCCCTCTCGTGGGGGACCGGGGGCCCAAATAAAGTTTTTCTTATATTAAAAACCGACTCATCACTAAATCTCTAAATTCCCGTGCAGGTAGAAGCATGAAGTTGTTCGGTACCCTCTCACTACGAAAACTGGCGAAAAAGAATTTTAAAAATCTCTGTCATGTCAGGTCGGGGGCAGCAATAACATTTTTTCTTAAATAGGCTCTATAAAAATTGAAAATCACCAATTTTCCTCTTTCCAGTGTAGGTAGAAGCATGAAACTTTGGACATTTATTAAGTACAGGCTCCAAATAATAAAGTTTTAAAAAAGAGTTAAATTTCACACTCATGGGGATTGGGGCCCAAAAAAGTTTTTTTTCCTTATATATGCTACATAAAAATCACTAATCTTCCTATTTCCCGTATAGGTAGAGGCATAAAACTTTGTTTACACTCCCGACAAAAATTGGCCAAAAGAAAAAAAAAAAGGTAAAATTCTTCATCATGGGGGACCGGGGGCCCAAATACAGTTTTCCTTATATTAAAAACCGACTCATCACTAAATCTCCAATGTTCCGTGTAGGTAGGAGCATAAAAGTTTGCGAAATTTTTAAATACTCTCTCACTACGTATTCGGTATAAAAGAATTTTTAAATACACATTCATGGGGGCCGGGCCCCCTAAAACATATTTTTTATATGAGATTTATAAAAAATCAAGATCTATAATTCACTTATTGCCCGTGTAGGTAGACACATAAAACGTTGGGTACTTGCATGCTAAATTCACATTCGCGATGGTAGCAGGTTGAAAATATTTCAAATATCATTTAATGGGAATTGGGGGCCCAAATGTAGTTTTTTTTCCAAAAATATATTATATGAAAACTGAAAATGACAAATTTGCTAATTTTCCATGTAGGTAGAGGCATGAAGCTTTGGGAAATTGTTGACTTCAATCTCCCGACAAAAATTGGCAAAAAAAGAATGCTACATTTCCCACTAATGGGGGACCGGGGGCTAAAATATAATTTTTTTATATTATAAACCGACTCATCACAAATTCTCCAATTTTCAATGTAGGTAGGAGCATGAAAGTTTGGGAAATTGTTAATTACCCTCGCACGTAGAAAGTCAGTGTAAAATAATTTTGAAATACTCACTTATGGGGGCCGGGCCCCCAAAAACGTTTCTTTAAGGAAATAAATAAAAATTGAAAATCCTATTTCCAGTGACAAGGAAAAAAATTATATATTTTTTAAAAATTTCCTTTCATGGGTCGCGGGGGCACAAAACTTTTTTTCACCTAAAATGAGCTATTTAAAATTGAATCAACACTAACTCTCCAAGTTCCCGTGTAAAGAAACTTTACAATTTTGGAATTTGTTTAGTACCCCCTCCCCCTGCGATGGTTAGAGGCAAATAATATTAAATCACCTCTCACTAGGGATGAGTGCCGAAATATATATTTTTCCAAATATGGGTTATATATAAAAGACGCATCATTAAATAGGAGCTTCAGCGGTTAAAGTTGATATATTTAGTATATCTATATTGATTCACATTAAAATCAATAGGTGTTTTTAATTGGTGTTTTGCGGGTTCTCAACATTAACTGAAATCTTAATTTCCGCAGTGAAGCGCGGGTAAATTGCTTATATATATATATATACATCATTGTATATATATTTTGTGTTTGTGTCTATGTATACAAATACTTGACCAGATATATTAAAATAATTTCGAACTGAACTCATAATGGCAATTCCTTTAGGGCTTGTGTCCAAAAATGCAACTTTTCTTAAACGTTTACGTTTTTAATCCCCATTCAGATATAAACAATCTTATATATCCAATAATAGGCAGATTAAAATGAACAGGATTTTTCTGGTTTACATTGTGTACCGAATGGGCCCTTGGGCCCATAATTTTATTTATGTTTCCTTATTTGTGCTATGTACACAAACATTTTTATGCGTTAACTACTGTGCAAATGATGGATCTTAACCAAAATTAGTATACAAAACTTGGTTGCACATATTAAAATGCGATAGGGCATGAACTTTTAATTTCTATTATGTCGGGCCGAATGCACTAAATTTCTTTATTTGTATAAGTTAAAGATGTTTTCCTTATTCAATTTTTTAACAATCGTGAGCAATATATTCATGCTGAAACTAAATTGAAATGAACAGATTTTATAAATAGACAACTTGCACCTATGGCGGATTAAGGGTGGGGGGGGGCTGAACGGGCTAAAGCCACGGGTCCCCGGCGGTTTAGGGGCCCCCAAACTTTTTATATTTTATAATAAAAGTGTACAAAAGTTTGCACGAACCCTTGAAAATATAATAAATTAATTAATACTTTCTATACAAATTATCATTATCGCGTTCAGACATAATTAATAGTATTGATAGTACCTAAAAATCGAAAAACTTTAATTGATTCACTTCGCATGATATACAATATAGTTTATATTTTTAAAAATTTCCCATTTTAGAGAAGTTCCACTGGTCGTTTTGGTATAGTACATGCTCGTGGCGCTACCGGTGTTTGGTTCCATTCCCAACAAGGGCATATATATTTTTTTTCTTATCACACTCAATTATAACTACCGCGAACACTTCAAACAGTTATTTCTTCGGGTTCGTTTTTTTTCATTATTAAAATTTAGTTACAGTCTTATATTAGCTGTTAACAATCATTTTATTTTAAGAATGCTGGCTGGATAGGGCCCCCGTTTGATTGCAGCCCAGCGCCCCGTGCAGTCTTAATCCACCCCTAACTTGCACCGAATGGTCCATTTTCTTACATTAGCTGTATTTAAATTAAGTTAAGCGTAAGTGTCTGAGAAAATTATTGGTTCTTGCCATTGTTAGTACATAAAACTTAAGAGTCTGTATTTATTTACTATTGGGCACTGAACATCTAATGTTCCTAATACCATTAGGGAAGGGGGCCCAAAATTTATTTTAATGCACTTTAATAATTTAATCCCCTTATCAATTTTACACGATATCGAGAAATATAGCTTAAGTCCATGATAATGGTAAAAACAAGTTAAATTATCTTTTAATTTTGACCCGGGCGCCTTAAAATCTTTTTTCAAAAAAAATTTAAGAATTAACATTTTTAATTTATTTATCTGTTCGTTATCGCCTGCTACGAAATTTTGATTTTGTTTTTTATGCACATACTGCGTAAAATTGTTTTCAAAACATCACTCATTTGTTATTTAAATTTATTCAGTATTACTGAGATCGTTGCAACGCACGACGGGCCAGCTTGTACAATATATTATGACTGAATAGCGAATAGAATATTAAAAGAACGAAAGCAAAACTTTGTTCAGTTTTTACAAAAATTTATAAATTGTAGATATAGATTGTAGTGGACTACGACATGAGCTAGCTAAGTTAAAATAAATGGTAAATTGTTCTCGTATATAGGCTCATTTTTAAAATTATTTAGTTACGCTCGTGGCGTCTGCTTGATTGATGCCTTGAATGAAACCTTGATTGATGCCTTGAGTGTTGCCTTGATTTTTGAATTTATTGATGCCTTGATTGATGCCTTGATTGATGCCTTGATTGATGCCTTGATTGATGCCTTGATTGATGCCTTGATTAATGCCTTGATTGATGCCTTGATTGATGCCCTGATTGATGCCGTGATTGATGAATTGATTGATGACTTGATTGATGACTTGATTGATGACTTGATTGATGACTTGATTTAAACCTTAATTGATGACTTGATTTATGAATTTATTGATGCCTTGATTGATGACTTGATTGATGACTTGATTGATGCCTTGATTGATGCCTTGATTGATGACTTGATTGATGCCTTGATTGATGCCTTGATTGATGCCTAGATTGATGCCTTGATTGATGCCTTGATTGATGACTTGATTGATGACTTGTTTGATGACTTGATTAAAACCTTGATTGATGTCTTGATATATGAATTTATTGATGCCTGGATTGATGCCTTGTTTGATGCCTTTATTGATGCCTTGATTGATGCCTTGATGTATGCCTTGATTGATGCCTTGATTGATGCCTTGATTGATGCCTTGATTGGTGCCTTGATTGATGCCTTGATTGATGCCTTGATTGATGTCTTGATTCATGACTTGATTGATGCCTTGATTGATTCCTTTATTAATGACTTTATAAATGACTTTATAATGGTTTGATTGATGCCTTGATTGATTGCTTGATTTATGACTTGATTGATGCATTGTTTGATGCCTTTATTGATGACTTGATTGATTACTTGATTGATGCCTTAATTGATGCCTTGATTTAGGTCTTGATTGTTGCCTAGATTGATGCCTTGATTGATGACTTGATTGATGCCTTGATTGTATGCAGAAAAAAAAATTGGATCGATTTTAACCCACTTTCCCGTTTGCTACCGAGTTGAAATTGTGCAATTCAATTATTATTTTTATGATACTTAATACAATATTCCCGTAATCAAATCGAACTGAAATTTAGCAGGCTTGCTTTAGTAGTTTACCTCTTTAAATCCTTTAGATATGAAATATAATTAAATTTTTATATTTTTGTTGTGTCGTGCGTGTCATATTATAATGTGCATACATTTAATTATTTGTCGTAAATTAAAAAAAAATTTAGTCATTTTTTAACGTTTTATCTTTATTTTAATCAATGAATGTTAATACTTTTACCTCAATAATTTAGAAAATAAAAACAAATGAAACATACTTTAAAATAATTTATGCGCAATTTATCCGCAATTAAAAAAAACAAATACTCTCTCTAAATAAATACAACCCAACTTTGCCTCATTAAGACCTACTGTATCGTCCAGGTCCAACGCCAGTTTCACCAGCTACAAGAACTGTGGGTATGAATTTTTAATTAAAGTCTCGATTTATTCTTAGTTTTGTTTAGCTTAAATATTCGTAATTTATTTTGTCTTAAAAGTTAATCTTGAACGTTGTTAAAAAATATGAAGTAACTTAAGGCTGCTATCGATTAATTAAAATTTTATCGTAAATTTGACCCATTGGCGTTTTTACCCCAGTCCTTTCGACCACGAAATTATTTGATTTTGCGAAATAATTAATTTGCGACTGAAAAGGATCTATATATGTGTCATACAAAATGATAGATGGATGGATGGATGGATGGATGGATGGATGGATGGATGGATGGATGGATGGATGGATGGATGGATGGATGGATGGATGGATAGAAAGATAGATAGATGGATAGATAGATAGATAGATAGATAGATAGATAGATAGATAGATAGATAGATAGATAGATAGATAGATAGATAGATAGATAGATTGGATTATTGATTAAGTGGATTGTTAAAGTATATTTATAGATTTCGTATTTAGATTTAACTAGATAGATGGGTGGTTGTATGGATGTTGGGAGGAATGTAAGGTCGAATGTAAGGACGGGTGGATGGATGAATGGAAAAATGGATGGACGGATTTGTGTTAATGTGTTGGTGTGTGCGTGGGAGTGGGTGTTTAGGGGATTCAATGGATTTATGGATTTAGTGATTGGTGGATTAAATAATGGATGAATGGATGGTCGATGGATGGACGTTTTTTTTAATTGATTTAGTATCAGACAGATAAGAGAGACAGATAAAAAAATTAAAATGACAAGCCAGGCCGACATACCGATCTATGGAAGGATGGATGGATAAATAGATTTATTTTAATATATACTTGACATTGCTAAAAACTAATTTTGTCACATTTCCTGATATATGTCACTCATAATTTCCAGGATATTACACGTTTTCTATTTAATGATGTCTATCTACCCCAACGTCCAGGCAATCAACCAATCCTGAACAAGTTAACAGTGGAGGAAGGACAGACTTTCACTATGACGTGTGACTATAAGAGATTTAAACTTGTTGACTCCAGGGTAGATTTCGACTGGCTTGTCACATACGTGAAATTATCAAGGAAACTATACACGGCAGCAGGCACTTCATTGATCTATAAGTTTACTCCATCGAAAAGGAAAGCTATGTACATTTCTGTGAGTCTAGTTGCATATAATAAGATAATAAATAGATTTGATATTGAAAATGAAATCTGACCAAAAAGGTAAAATTAATGATTCATTAAAAAAATGTTTTTTATATAAATTTTATTACCAAATTCTTGTTAAACAACATTAGTAAATGCGACATAACTCTCCTAATGTTCTAATTTGGAACTCTATATGTAGCAATGCCAAACAACGTTATTTACCAAATAGTTGTTGGCGGATTGAGAGATCTCTTCACATTATCCTCAATCACTTGACATCAAACCATATTGTTTGTAGACAACACCAATGGCCACAGTCGTAACGACTATAAGAATTTGTGTGGCCTGGGTGTGCTACTGACTCTGTCATTAGCTTGTCCGTAAGATGCACTAAGTATTAGATTATAGTGTAGTCAAACAATGGCATTGAGACACTTCATTGAAGATAGAAGCAGTTGTAAGGAACGGAAGAACGTAACATTTTCAAAGAAAGGATCTACTACAAGATTCAATGAGAAATCAATCTAACACAATTTATTCGTATTCTGTTAAAAAAATTAGCGTCTGTCATAGATGATATACAATTGTTATAATTTGTTAACATTGCTTACTGCCATTTTGTTCAGATTCGTATGGTATTTTGACAGAAACTGCTCGAGAGTGTCGTGAGGCCACTAACCTCCTAGTCGATATACAATTATAATATCAGTAGACGACCCAGAGGCAATTACTTTTTTAAAATTGTCATAAAAATAAACAACGACAAGACTAACGTTTAAATATTAATATAAAGAATTAAATTTTCACAACATAAAGACACATTAAAAATTGCAATTTTATAAAAATGTATGCCAGGCTAACTAATTTTTAAGGAGGCAACACCTCAAAGGCAAAGATGTTGGAACCCTACCAAAGAAGTTTTTATCCGTCACACAATTTTTCAAAGACATATCAGATTATTTTGTTTGAACGAATACAGATTGAAAAAATAGTTTTTTTCTTTACATACATTAAAATGTATTTCAAGACGTTTTCGAAAGCGTGAAGTGCTAAGGATAAATATTGAGGGAAAATGTATACTTTATCATAAGTATATTTTTATTCCCCCTAAAGCTAATTTTACAAAATCAAGTATAATTGTAATATTTAAAGAATTGACTTCTTGTTGACCGAGATACTATCGTAACTATGTTTATGATACACCATATTTTAATATACTTACATAATTTTATATCTTTAGTAAGACACAATTTCACTTTCATGTACACACATACTCTTGATGGGGAACTTCAGATAAACACACATATATGATACTCCTTTTTATTTACGATAACTAGGGGATACCCCCTGGAAGATTGTGGACTGTACGAGCCCAAAAAGGACGCCCGGATTATATGCATCTCCAAGAATGTGTTTATTTAACTGTTACTGTAAATGACACGGATTTAGCGGACAGTGGTGACTATGAATGTGAAGTTCATTTTTTCAGTAATCGGACAGAAAGACGAAGTGAAACCCTAAAAGGCAAGTCATTTGAAACTCTCAAAGCACCTGTCATGTCGTTGTCTGTGTTAATTTAATTACCCAAAGGACAGACTAACTCAAAGTATAATAAACATAATAATAATAATAACTTCATACGTTTCTATCGTAAAAAAAGTTCCTTCTGCACACAACAACTCAAGTCTGTGACTCTTTACAATTGCCACCCGATGCTATGTCAGTTGAACTGTCCCATAACCCGACGCTGGGTCGTTAATGCACCATTTTGAGCTGCGCACTATCTCATGCCAAGTGTCACGGTTCTGTGCTGCCTTCAGGGAATTGCTAAATGAAAGACCGGCCCACTCTTTGATTTTGTCCTCCCAACTCTTCCTTGGTCTGCCTCTTTTCCTTCTTCCCTGGACTGTGCCTTGCAGTATTGTCTTGGAGAGACCTCCAGATCTTGTCACGTGTCAATACCATTGTAGTTTCCTCTTTGTAATTGAGATGAGAAGGTCCTCGTAAGGGCCATTGACAGCACTTATTTTGTCGCGGACCGCTTCGTTAGTGATATGCGCCATGTAGGAGATGTTTAATACTTTTCGAAAACATATTATCTCAAGTGCACTCATTCTTTTTTGGAGGTCTGCGGTGAGCGTCCAAGCCTCACAACCATAAAGGAAGACTGACATCTTTAGAGTGCGCATTAGTCGAATCTTTGATCTCAGGGAGAGCTTCTAGCTTTGCCAGATGTTTTTCAGTTTGCTTAGTGCTGCAGATGTTTGGGCCGTTCTGGCAAGAATTTCTGGCTTTGAGCCTGCATCGGATATTACAGCCCCTAGATATTTAAAAGTAGGGACCTCCTCGAGTTTTTGCCCGTTTATCCGTATTTCACTTGTGAAATTCTTTTTTGCCATGACCTTGGTCTTTTCTGCATTAATTTCCATGCCATAGGCCTTCGAAGTCTTCTCTAGATTTGCAAGGAATTCTTTTAGTTCGTCCTCGCTGCCTGCTAGGCCGTCTTTGTCATCGGCGAAGCGTAAGTTAGTTTTAATCTTTCCTCCGATGTAAACGTTCCGACATGGTTTTCGAGCACATCAGTCATAATTCTTTCTAGGAAGAGGTTGAAGAGGATGGGGGAGAGTAAACACCCTTGTCTGACGCCAACAGTGGTCTTGAACCAATCTCCCAGCTTGCTGTTATAGAGTACTGCGCTGGTTGCTTTGTTGTACAGGTTCTTGATCACAGCAATGGGGTTAGCATAGATATTGAACATGTGCATGGTTGCCCACAGTGCTGCATGCAACACTCTGTCAAACGCCTTTTTAAAGTCTATGAAGACATGAAAGAGGTCTCTCTGGTGTTGCAGATGTTTTTCACAGAGCACTCGCAAATTGAAGATCTGCTCTGTTGTGCTCCTTCGTGCTCTGAAGCCTGATTGTTCTTCTGCAATGATCTGCTCTGCTTGTGGTTTCAGTCTATTTAGTATTACCATGAGCATGAATTCGCTGGGGTGACTAATCTGGCTAATTGTACGGTAGTTTTGAAACAATTGTAGATTACCCTTCTTTGGGAGCGTTATAACCAGCGATTGAGTCCAGGGTGATGGCTAATCTCCTGTCTGCCAGATCTTGTTGCACATGTTGGTTAGAATGTTTATTACTAGGTCACCTCCTGTCTGAATCAGTTCACCTGGGATGTTGTCTGCTCCAACCGATTACCCCCTTTTAAGCTTTCACACAGCAAGCTCCCAAATTATCATGGAGAATGGAATGCATGTCTATGTTAATTGACGTTGGGCAATTGAGCACTGATTCGTCGCCCTTTGAGTCTTCATTGTATAGCTCAGAACAGTATTCGGTCCATCTTTTTATTATTTCTTGTTCTACTGTAATACATTTCCCAGATTTATCTTGAATTGTTGAGATGCGACCTTGCTTGGCGGGTGTCAGATCTTTGACAATCTTGTAAGCCTTTTTTGAGTTGTTCCTTAGTAGATTTTAATCGATATCTGAGCATTGTTGTTCTATCCAGTTTGCTTTTGCTTTATTCATTTCTTTCCTGATCTTTTTATTGATTGCTCTGTATTTGGTTGCTCCTTCTGCAGTATTCTTTACGTTCTTAAGTTTTCTTCTCTCATCGCATAGCTCTAGGATATAAATGGGGACCCATGGTTTTTTTATTGCATGTTTCTTGCCAAGTATATCTTTTTCGGTCTCAATTTTTTTGTATTGAAGGTATCAGTGATTAGATCTATGTCCATATTCGTTTACGATTCACAAATTGTGGTCAGTGGAGCAAATTTCCCTCAATTTTTTCCCCTGAACGCATCTGCGTTTTCTGGATCTTTTAGTTTTTCAAGGTCAAAGCGTAATCGTGAATTGCTTTGTTTTGCTATCCTTTTGCTAAACACACGTTCACAAAAGGAAAAACCCGATTAACAATAATTTTTCCCTGACACATCGGCTCTCTTCCCTTTAGATTTAACTCACCAAGTTAACTCTACAACCTGATATAAGACACATACAAAGATACTGCCAACAATATAACAAGTGACATAGTTGACTTCTAAGTTCATCCCAACAATGTTTAAATTTAAAAAAAAAACCTGTTCACAACACTTTTGTTAATACCTTATATTAATCATAATAATAGCTCCCTGGTTCAAATAATTAAAAAATTCTTATTTTCAATACTGAGCTCCAACTTATTCTTTCCTTCAAAAAATTATTTCTTGATCGTAATGTGCGCGAGGCATTTTTTTAAAAAAATCAGTACAATACAATTTTACGAATAAAACTATTACAATTCCATATATTTATATGAAATTCCATATTACACAATTTACGTCACAAAATATTAAAAGCAAACATTTAAAATTAATAGAAATTATACATGTGACATAAAACGCGAACACAAATTTAAGAAAATAATCACAATACTTGTATGCATGAGGATATATTTCCTTTGTCTATACCACCCATAAACAATAAAAAGTGCATAATATCATTTACATAATACTCATTTACTTATATATATTTTGTTCACGACCGTCCATTTTTTCTTTTTAACACAGAAACTAGTGTCCTTATTACGTTGTTCATATTTCAAGATTACATCTTGACCGACCGCTTGACACGTTAATGTAGCGGGAAACAAAATATTTAACAACATGACACATCCACATACAAAACTCGACCACATTTTAGCAGTGAACCAATTATGAATGTCGTTAACTTAAAAATAAACCCAATGCCTAAATTTTAATGTCAACGATTATAGGTGACACTGTGGCACGGGTTCTGTCTATATCATAAGATAGAATGTCAAATAAATAACGACGAGCTGTTTCATTATCATATTAAGTTTCACAACCATGATTTTCTTCATCTTCATTCAATTTAATTTCGATTTTTATGTGAAACTCAGTCTTCTTCTTTTTAACCTTAACTTCTATTTCAACTGCATCAATTTTTATTTGATCAACTTCCATATCCGATATCATGGCGACTATAACTGAATGATTTTCATTGGGCCTCACATAATGTGTCATCGCTGGCTTGATAATGTTTTCCTTTTCAACGTGTTTTTTTAATGATTATTTGAGTATTCTCAAATATATTTTCCGCCTTCTTTTTTAGTAAATCTCTTTTTTAGGAGTGAATGTCTGTATACATATTCCTTCTACAGTTACGTTAACTCTTTCTACAATTTTATTTAAATTTATTTAAACTTCCTTGTCGCCTGAGGCAAAAAATTAATTATGAAAATATTAGTTGAGGATATGAGCTTTAGTATCATTATCGTTATCGTAATATTATTTGAGCTTTTTTTGTGGATAGACACGAAGGCTCAGATTTTGTAGATTTGATAAAGGACAATACGTTTTTATGATTATCTTTAGTGATTACATTGTTTATATAAAAGTTTTTCAAGTTTCCTCAAAGTGTTTGTGTGGACTATTAAATTTTAAATATTTTTTTGTATTCTTTTTAAATTTTGTATTCTTAAGTAAGGTCTCGTTTTTTTTACATAACTTTTTAAATATCGAATTAAACCAGCATTTGTTAATTCTATTTGATGTTAGTTTTGTTTGTAAATTCTCATCCATTATAGTTTTTAGATTTGCTTGATATCTTTCCAAATTTCTAATCGGAGGCAAACTGTGCTTATTGGTTTAATTTAATTAAATTACACTCATTCCCATGAAAGATTGTTCCACTAGGCACCTTACGTATTTTAGTTTTTATTGTATTGGTTACTCTAGCAATATCATGGTTGGACAGTAAAAAGAATTATTGTGCAGTCTATTAATATTCCACCATGAAAAACCTTGACAAGTAGTAGTTATATATTAAGTATGGCTGGTAACGATTAATCTAAATTTAATACTAATATATTGTTCAACTACCAGGGGAGGGAAAAAGAGCTGAAAACAACATCACCAAAAAAAAAAAAAACACGCATGTGAAGGTAGTTGGACCATCGAGACATGCGCACTGTGGTTTTTGTTACCTACCCCGCACCCCCACCTTTTTCTACTATCACCTGTCACCCCAAATATGATTGGTAAACCCTAGCAAGGTAAATTGCAAACTTTATTCTCATTAGCAAACGCTTTATTCTTATCCTGGTGAATATTACACACTGGAAACTTCCCATTGCGTATCATACTCCGTAGACTTGCTCATGGATAGAGCTAAGAAAGTTGGGAAAGAACTGACACAAATTACAGCATGAAATAATGAAACCAAACCGAGTTAACGTAGTTGGGAAACAACTGATGCATTGTTAGTCACGAGATATTCGCATTAATGTTATCTACCGAACCATCAACATTCACAACTCTAGCTTGTCTACCAGCAACTATGCTCAGAAGACCCTATCGATGGTAAACCATGTTAGCAAAAATAAAGGGTGACAAAACTGGCATTAACACACATTTTTAAACAGTATATAACAAATTTGCTTGAGCTTGAACCCAGGACCGTCCAAGTGCAAGGCGTACGTCTTAATTACTACACCATAAATAACATGTTATACTGCAAAGGAACAACGCAAGTGAACTAAAGAACCAATTTTGATCCTCTCTCGATTACTTCCACTTGCTAAACCATAAATTGTTTGGTCGGCAACAGTGATGGTAAATCGTCGTGCTTATGTATACGTTATCGATATGGTGAATCACATATAAAGCATTGCTTTACCTTATTTTTCTCCTCTCTACCCTAGACAATGTATTTACTAAGATTTTGTATATGAAGCATTATTAACCACCCATTATATGGAGAATTATAAGACCTATCATTTAGCTTTTCTTAAATACGTGTAAAGTAAGGAGCGGAAACAAGGCATGTCTCAATAGTAAAGTTTTAGTGTGTATGTTATTTTAAAACTTCAGTTTGTCAAATTTTACCATCATTTAAAATAGTTGTATTTTATTTCATCAGCCTGATTAATAAACTTATTAATTTTATTTTACTTTATTTCAGTACTCAAAAGGAAAACAGAACATACCAGAACAGCAAGTATGTATTGACTTTAAACTGTTCTTTGAAAAGAAAAATTAATTTAAAAAAAAAACGCTATCATTCGTAGGTCTTACATCCGGCTTCGATGTTGTTTTTAAATGTATTATTGTGTATAGTTTTTTTCTCTGTTCGAAAAGATTTAAGAACGTAATCACTTATGTTATTTTATAACGATCTTAACAAAGATATCAGATGTATCCATCATGACCCATATTAAACTGTTGAGTGGTTTTTAACATGACATCTTGCCCCGTTTTAACCAGAAGCCCTTACAATTTCTATTTTATTACATAAATAAAAATTATATTTAACATAAAATAACTTCGTAATTCATTCCATCAACTTAAAACTAAAACTCTTTTTAAATGTTGCGTACAAATACGCTATCATTGCTGGAACAAATTACATTATTTTTCCTAACTTGTATTAAAAAAACAAAAAGTGGTCATTGTCCAAAGGCTAAATATATTATCTTTGTGGACAAAACTCGGTAAATAATAACGTAATAAGCAATAAATATTAATATTCTTACTATAATACATTGAATATCTAATTCTATTTTCCCAAGTGACTAATATTCATGTACATATATATACATATA